>JAUMHM010012577.1:0-17452 GCA_032362435.1 Melikaiella ostensackeni
ATTTTCTGGCACAGTCATATCGACGTGGTACAGAGGGGGGGGGGTTGATTTTTAATGTTAGGGATTGGAGCTCAAAAATGGTGGCTGGTATTTTGGGAGAGCCCAAACATACGAGACCCTATTGTCACTGTAAAATTCTGAAAAAGATTATTTTTCGGTGAAGCCATATCTACGTGGCACTGAGGGGTTGCTTTTTGGCATCAAGGGTTAAAGCCCAAGAATCGCAGTAGATGATTTTGAGCATTGAAAAATTCTGAAAAAGATTATTTTTCGCAAAGTCATATCTACGTAGTGCAGAGAGGTTGTTTTTTGACATTAAGGGCTGGGGCCCAAAAATTGAAGTTGGGTGCGCTAAATTTGGCAGAGTTGGCTTTTTGGGGTGGCTGGTTGTGACTTTGGAGTTGGTGATATCTACTAGAGTCTGACGAAGGAGACTGGTGCGATTATTTTTTATTTTTTCGAGTCCACTGAGCTAGTACCTCCAAAATCGAACCTCGGCATTCTTCATTGCTTAGAAATTTTGGCATTTTTGGGGCACCAATAGAAATTTTTGGACTCCTTCGCCTTTTTCAAGAAATCAACTTTCTTGTGGAGGTGTAAGCTTACATTAACCTAGCACCTCGACTGTCTAAAATACCAGAAAAAAAATAAAAATTTCATTCCACCAGAATTTTGGGCTTTTTTCAAGCTCTTGAAATCTGCAAAAACTGATTGCCCCAAAATAAAACTTGTCCCAAAATCAACCCTCTTCCAAAAATTTCAACTTTCACATATTCAAATTTAGTGAAATGAATTTCGCTCTAATTTGGGATTCTCAAGGCTCTTGAATCCCCTGATTTGCAATAACCAGAAAACAATCTTACTTCTCAAAAACATCCCTCACATGAAAAGTTCAACATTTCAAAAAATGAATCACCCCTATTTTGTGAGCGTCACTTTTTTCTCCATAGAAGTACCAACTTCGATTCTTGGGCTCCAGCCCTATTAGCCAAAAAGCAACCCCTCTCCACCACGTAGATATAACTTTGCCAAAAAATAATCTTTTTCACAATTTTTCAATGTTGAAAGAGTCTCTGATTTTTGGGCTCCTCAAAAATATCAACTTCAATTTTTGGGCTCCAATCCTAATAGCCAAAAAGCAACCCCTCTCTACCACGTAGATATGACTTTGCCGAAAAATAATGTTTTCCAGAAGTTTGCAATGTTAATAGAGTCTCTGATTTTTGAGCATCTCAAAAATATCAACTTTGATTTTTGGGCACCAACCCTTGTAGCCAAAAAGTAACCCCTCTCGACCACGTAAATATGACTTTGCCGGAAAATAGTCTTTTTCAGAATTTCTCAATGTTAGCAGAGTCTATGATTTTCGGGCTCCTCATAAATACCAACTTCAATTTTTGGGCTCTAACCCTTAAGGCTAAGAACTGTCCCCATTCTACAACGCACACAAAACTTTGTCAAAAAATAATCTTTTTCAGAGTCGATATGACTGTGCCAAAAAATAATCTTCTTCGGAATTTTACAGTGTCAACAGACACTGTAAAATTTACACTAATTTGAATTTTTTGGGCTGCTTTACTTGAAGGCAGTCAGGATGGGGCTCATTAAATGTGGTAGGGATGGTTTCTTGGGTATGCTGATTATGACTGTGGGATTGGCGATATCTACTAGAGTCTTGTGAAGGTGACTGATGTGATTATTTTTGATTTGAAATTCTTTGGGCAGTTTTACTTGAAGGCAGCTTGAATGGGTTTTTCTAAATGTGGTAAGGGTGATTTCCTGGTCCTGCTGATTATGTTTTTGGGATTGGTGATACCTACTAAAGTCTGACAATAGTGACTGGTGCGATTATTCTTCATTTATGATTTTATTGTCTGTTTTACTTGAGGACAGCTGAAATGGGACTCGCTATATGTGGTAGGGGTGCTTTTTTGGGACTGCTGATTATGACTTTGGATTTAGGGATATCTATTGGAGTCTTGTGAAAATAACTGCTGTGATTGTTTTAGTTTGCAAATTTTTAAACTATTTTAGTTGAAGGCGGCTGAGATGGGGCTCGGTTAGTTAACGAGGGATAGTTTTTTAGGGTTATTAATTATCACTGAGGGGTCGAGGAGTTATTTTGGTGTCTTGCGAAAGTGTTTGGTGTGATTTTTTTTAATTTGAAATTTTTTGCTTTTCATGTGAAGCACGAGAGAAGTAATAAGTCCTGACTTACATTTTTTTGGGTTTAACATTTAATTTTTTCATTAGTGGTAAGTTTGGAATGGTTTTTTAATATCAGGGATTGATTTTGTGGAATTAATTTTGGATGTTTTGGGGAGCTTAAATAAGCCCAAAATTCTGATATGCTTACATTTAGGTCAGTGCATATTCAATTTTGAGTGTAATTTCTTGGTAATAAGATTGTCTTTTAGAAAATTAATTTCTGCAATTTTGAAGAGCCCAAGAAAAGCCCAAAATTCTGGTAAATTGATTTTTTAAGTTTCTTTAATTTCCTGTAGTGGAGGTGCTGGCGGCCAGCATTTAAGCACTGAAAACTAATCTTGCAGAAATGCTCCAAAGACGTCCAATTTTTAAATAAAATTACATCTTCAATTGCGTAATTAAAGTAATTTCCATACATATGATGCGTACATTTGATAACATTAATTGTAAACATCTCACGCAATCTCTGTAGCGGGGGACATCCCACATCAAGCATATTAACAATTTCAGTTGATATTTTTACATATTGTTTCAGCCAATTCTTTTTCTCCAATTCGTTTACATAAATTTTTGTCGTATCTTTGAAAATGCTCTCGAGTATTACAGATATTAAATTATACGATAAATCACCAGAATTCAAGCTTTTCCATAATGATTGAGCTCTACCCAAATGTTTATAACAAACTTATGTTTCAATGGAATACAGTTTTACTTGCAGGGTGATCGAAAGAGAACCATGTCTTTGAGCCTGTATCATCACAGATTGGCAATATAGCTAATTCTTTCAATACAAACTTATTTACTGGTAACTTAAAGCCCTGCACATCTACCATGTACTCCATCTTGAATGTAACTAGACTATTTAAACTTGGTTACAAAAGTCCTATATCAACATTTTTACCTCACCACTTATTGGTTTATACTTAACTATACGATTATGCAAAATCAAGCAGTATGCTGATGTTTGAGCGAAAAAAATTTCACTATGTTAAAATTCCAGACGAACGTCAACCGGTCCACATTTCAGTGACTTGCTGTGTTTAGAACAATTAATAACAACTAGAGGTGCATACTGTATAAATTCTCCTCTCGCTTAGAATGCTTCTGGTTCATAGGCAATAACCACTTTACTTTATAAATTTCAATTTTATACAGCTCAATGGGGGCTATTTTCAAGATAGCATTCGCATCACTTTTTTATCTTGTCAAAATAAGTTCATGTTTAGCACTGACAATGATTTTGTGATAATCTTCAGCAAAGCCAAATATCATACTTAAAAGGGACAGCTACGTCAAAATGACCAATAGCGATAGCTAGTGAATGATCATTATTATTTATTTCAGGGGAACTAGCATTCTGTAGATAAAGTGATTATCCAGGATTTAGAGATACATGGTTTTTCATGAGAGTAGTTAGGCCAACATTTTTGTTTCTATCAATGTCTATAGGACTGATTTCATATCTTGCTTCCTGAAACAAATGACAGTTGGCGTTAGAAACTAAGACTGTGTTTCTCACTGGTGTTCCATCAGTTTTTACTATTAGTTCGTGTAGGTGAAGTGAAGTTTTCCTTGGAAGGAGACAATGGTCCTGATTTCGAACAGCAATTCGAATTTCATCACTGTTATTGAAAGTTGATGATGCACAAGGCTGATGTGCATTAATTTCACAGTGCGCAATTGACTCGTCAAAGATGATTGATGCTTGATTGTTTAAAATTTTCCCCTCCATGACAAATAATTAAACGTTGATAAATCAATTCACAGATGTAGGTGCAAATAATCTGTAATGTTTTCATTTCCTTTTTCTTTGTTTGAGCTCCAGACCTAGACTTTTTAGGTTAAGCACGTTTTGAGGTATTCACTCTTTGACTGCTCTTTGTTGACTGATTAGTCTGGGGCATTCTGCTGGATTATTATAACCAAAACCAACCTTCTTATCAAAAACGATACCCATTATTAGAGAGACTTCATGTGTAGTCTAATTGTTATAACTTCTTCATGAAAATTAACCAGATGTCCGTCTTGATCAACTATACGTAGCTGTATATGATCTATGATTGATACCGGTTGATCAGATTCATAAAGCTGTCTAGCTTCTAGTCTGTGTGGAGAAAATCCCAGCAAATGACCAATAGAATCTTCAGGCTCAAGTTTTATATCTCGACTGTAATAAATTTCGCTTTTTGAAGTATTATTGTTTGATTTAATATAAATTTCAATACCCTTATTTACTAAAACATTTTGTAGATAGCGCTTATTGTCACTTATTTCATAACTTCCTGTGGGTATTTCAATTATTTCATCACTCATATAAAATTTATTTCGACCACTGTCTACATTGGGAATTGAATTGAAGGTAAGAAATTCAACAAGACCAGGCGCGTAATTTTTATAAGGAGACAACTCAATCGGAGGAAAATAATAAAATTTCAGGATTAAAGAAGTTCCTGATAATGTTAGTGTCAGTGAATCATCCATGATGACGGCTAGCGTTTAACTGACTTGGTAGTGCACATTTCAGCATTTATATAGATTGTACAAATTTTTAGATTTTAATTGATTACATAGAAATTTTAAACATACCCAATAAAAAGAGACTAATTGGGGCGAATTGAAGAGAATACGCTTGGAGACCTCGTGAATCTTGCTTTCCTACAATCACAAATTGGAGCAGGTTGTGAATTCGTTAAATTCGTAAAAAGTAATAAGAGTTTAAAATATCCTATTCGCCCGAATTCAACGAAAAATTTTTAGGGGAACCAATTCGTGTGTATTCATCAGCACAAATTATTTTCAGTGCAGGCAAATTCATTTAATTCGCCCGGTTTGAAGATATCCTCCAATTCGCCTAAATTCGTCAGCGCGAATGCAGTTATAGTGACTGGTCTATTCAATCAAATTCGTTAGGTATAACCAACGCGCTCGCCATAAAGGATACGTTGTGAATGTTTCTGGTCTTTTTCTATCTTCAAGGTTAACAACAGCACTTTCATATTTACGTGGCCCACCCTCTGGATAATTCATTTCGCATAGAAACACTTCGAAAATGTGGAACTTGCAAAGATTTCGAAAATATAAGTAAACCTGCATAAGTTAATGCTCGATGAGGTAGCTTCACTTTGAGTTTTATGACTTGCGCTCAAGTCCTGATTCATGTTTATATAGTTTCAGATGAAGCCCTTGTTCCTTCCTATATGACTTTAAATGAAGTCCTTTTCCCAAAGCAATTGATTCCATCGCTTCATTATGTCTTTTACTCTCTGCAAGTTGCTGTTTTGTCGGATTCGCATAAATCACAGCCTTAGCTATTCCTGCAGCCCCATCAGCTAGCGCCCCGGCAGCACTAAGACCCGCAAAAGCATGTATAAGAAAGGGGGAAAATCATTCTATTTTGGCTGGTACAGGTAGAATACGAGGTTTGCTTACATTTATTCTTTTACCAGTCTTCTGGATCTTCTGGATCCCTAACCTAATCAATGAAAAAGTCAAATTTGGTTTGAATGATATTTATTCAAATTTTTCTTACTCTTAAAATACATAATATTTTAATAAATAAAGGCACCATTCACACATTTGAGATTTGTTAATTTCTCAATCACTTCTTCATAAACATTCTGATTATAAAAAGTTGACATTTCCTGAGACAGACTTTCAAATCGCATTAGATTAGTGAATATAAGTTTTTTCATTGACTTATTTGAATTTACATAATTTTTCTGTATATAAAATTTCATACTTTTCACGAAAGGTGATTTCACATTACAGCAAACACCTTCAGCAATGGTTTCAATGATAATATTCTTTGTACGTTGAAACGGCGCATAGCACTCTGTTCCAGAAGATACCGGTCGATGCAAAGACTGACTTCCTGTAAAACAGCAAACGTCGTTTCTTGCAGTACAAACGAATAATACTTTCGGGCTTCAACTTCAGTTTCTTGAATTTGCTCCAAAGTCACTATATAATTTCCATAAGATATCATTATGTGTATACGAAAACTTCCACAGTCGATGCATTCTTGCTCTTCCTGACCATCAAAGTACAATGCAATGATGTTGAAGTAACTCTTGAACAATTTGCACTCTTAAGGATTTAAGGTTATACTTGTAAGAGGATGACTGGCCAGCAGTTTCACTAATAAGGCTAACTTTCCACCTTTTTTTGATTCAGCACCGATTATAATTTGCTTTGTAGAGGGTGAATTTAGATTACTTGTAGTAAAATGTAACTTTGATTTCGAGGTGTCTAAGACATAATGTTTGTCATATTGAAGGCTTTTAGACACTGAGCGGTAATAAGAAACTGCACACTTTATATATTTTTCTTCGTAAATTCAATGGAATTGTAGCGTTCACCCAAATACTGCATACAGAGGTCACCATCTTGACAGGATTTTTCAATTCCTAACAGCGGATTTTCATCTTAATTAAGCAGATTAGCTATCCTCTGTGGTAGAAAAGCGAAGATTTTTTTTTATGATGATGGAGAACCGCACTAAAAATTGTGTTGTTGCTCTCTTGATGTTTCTGATTTCATAGTTTTATTCAGCTCTAGGTCCTCGAGCTTCTTTGTAGGAAGCAAGTCTTTATTGAGAGCAATTTTGTTTAGTTTTGAGAAATCCATCTTCACTACTTTACTTTTTGATAAGCACAGTAATAAATTTTCTTGTAAGAGTTTGTAAATCTGTTCGCACTTGTATCACTTGTTTCAGTTCCTAAATGTTCTTCAAAAATACCTTCAAACGACTGTTAAGCTCTTGCTGCTTTTCTTCAGGATCTGACATCTGACGATAGACTGAAAAAAGCAAAAAACTGGCCTCCTTTGATAGACTATTATCTCCTCTACCAGATTTTTTGAAAACTTTTTTTACAATATTACATTATATGATGCAGTAAATTTCTAGAAGGTTCTACACTATAATTAACATATCTAGGGTATAAGGTTTCGCAATGTTAATATGCAATGCATCATTAAAATTATAAATAACCTTGAATTTGTTTCCGAAAAATTCGAAAATACATTTTACATTCACGACTTATTTACTTTCATCTATTTATATATTTTTCTTTTTGTCTAGAAGTTCTAGACTAGACTAGAATTATTTGCGCATTAAAAAAATAAAGGCAGGAATTTTTAATTGAATGTATTATCTACAAGAAAAAATTAAATCATCTTTGTTTTCTAAATATAAACTATATTACGCAGTAAAAAGTACAAGGAAAAATCAAAATACAACCTTGAAATGCTAAATTGAAATAATAAAATAACCTTGAAGATGTTTACGAAGACTTGTGTCTCATACAGACACGCGCTTACACTAGCGAACCTTACACAGACACACACTACAAACTCAAATGAAATAATAAATAACCTTTAGTCAGTTTACGAAATTTATGTCACACACAATTGCGCAATATCATTTTTGTGACGTCATTGAGAACGCTCTAGAAATTTAGCACTGACACAAACCACTACAACCTAGAATGACCTTGAAGCCGGTAAGGTAGGAATTTATATATAGAAACCCCCTTGCCTATCTACTATCCTTATTTAAAAATTTAGTTTAAAAATTTCTCTAGCGTAACTTTAATCAAATTACTAGTTTACTAAATTCGAAAAATTAAATTGTCTGAATGATTTTCGTTAAAAGTTTGAATAAAATGATAACAATGTCTTCAGAAAGTGCAGCTCACAGAAAAAATGTATCTAATTATACCTTCTAGAATTGCAATATTTTTATTGCTGGTGTCTTCGAAAGGAGAAAAGATTATTTTTCATGAAAAATATTTTAAGCACACAAAAGCTATTTAATGAAAAGCTTATGTTTTTAAATGAACTTTTCTTTTTTATCGCTTCTAACCAATTTTTTTAAAATGAAGAATTTTTATAGACTGAAAGCTTTTTTTCTCGAGAAAGGAGTCTCTATTTTGCTGCATCCAATTATTGAAAATGAATACGTTATGTTAAATATTACTACCTTTTGAATACTTTGTTGCTTTTTTTCTTTCTTATATGATTTTTTGATGATTTATGAAATATAAATATCTCAGAACGATAAGCCAGAGGCTCACATGATTGACGAGATAACGATAATAGCAAGCATAATTATAACATATAATAAAGCTAAGGAATAATCATT
Source organism: Melikaiella ostensackeni (assembly GCA_032362435.1). NCBI lineage: Eukaryota > Metazoa > Arthropoda > Insecta > Hymenoptera > Cynipidae > Melikaiella > Melikaiella ostensackeni. The sequence goes on from JAUMHM010012577.1 coordinate 8,351, forward strand.
TACACTGCTAACCAAATTTTTGATCAACTCATTAGTCAGTATTTCTTCTGCTTGGAAAAATGAGAATCGTTTCTTTTCTGGTCTTCAACATGGCAATCATCCTTAACTCTATTGGTAAATATAAAAATATAAGAATACTATAGTATACCTATAATATAAGGTACATTGTTAAGCTTTCCACAAATAACAATTTATCCGTCGTTCTTACATTACATTGTTACATATACATATAATTTCATCGATTTTCTTATTTAAAGTCTAAAAGATCTGAATTTCGAATTTCTGTAACTGTATATTCTATAAATATATACCGTTGATAATATTTTTAAATTCACGAACTTTTTGCGTTACAAAAGTAACGGAAAATTTTTGGCAATTTCCGATACCTTCACGTAACCGCATCTTAGATTTACGCAATTTGTAACTGAATTTTCCGAAATTTTTCAGAAAATTACGAAATTCTAACGGAATTTTAATAAATTTACCTTGAGTTACGAAAAAGGTTTCGTAATTTTCTGTTAGATATAACGGCACAACTCTTTCGTTACTCGAAACGTAACATTTTTTTTTTTACGAGTTTCGGAATTTTCAGATGCAATGTATCAGGAAATTCCGTGATTGTAAGTGCAAATTACGGCATTTGTAACTGGATTTTTCTCAAATCATCTCACATTTACGAAGCTTGTAACTAAATTTTCCCAAATTTATCATCGGGATGACATAATTCTGCCGTGAAAGAAAAATCCCGAATGCTTAAAGATACCGAAAATATAATTACCAAAACAGTAAATTTCTAAAAAAATTCAATTAATATAGAAATAATAAAATTACCAAAAATGTTTATTAACGCCATTAAAATATTTCGAAAGTAAGAGTTAACGAAACTAGAAAAATTCAGCAATGTCAAATTGCCGAAATGATTAAATTCCGGAATTAACAGAATAGCCGAAATTTTAAAACCCGAATTTTCAAAATTAAAGAATGCACGAAGTTTGTAAATCCCCTAAATCCCGAATAGGAAGACTGAAAAATCACGAAAAAAAATTTCCGAAACTGGAAAATTCCCAAAAAAGAAAATACTCGATATCAAGAATTCGCGAAATTGGAAAATTGCCGACTAATTAAAACTCCCGAATGGCAAAATTCCCAAATACTAAAATTCCCGATAGTTTATAATGAAATCGTATATTAAGATTCACGATAATAGAAAATTTCCGAAATTATGAAACCTCTAACACTGTAAGATTTCCGACAAAGGAAAATTCCCGAATTATAAAATTCCCAGAAGAAGTGATGTTTTTTGAGTTGAGACGGGCTGTAACAGTTTTCAAAATTGAATAAATTAGAATTCAATGTCTCAAAAATTCAAATGAAGAAGTTATATTTTTCTTGTGCTTCAAACTGAGTTTAGCAAACTTGAAGAATTTTCATTTTGGAGCTTTCTCACTTGAGAAATGTCATTACTAATCATTCTAAACTAAAATTTTTTAAATTTCATTGTTTCAAATCAAATATTTTATTTTATTTCAAGTGCCTAAAATTGTACAATATCAAATCAAGAGCGTTTAATATTGAGGAATTTAGGATTGTATTTCAAAATTTTAATCGGAAATTGGAAGTTCTTGTAATGTTAAGTGTCACTTGAAGTGACTGGATGAATTTTTAAAATAAGATTCGATGAAGCTTCTGTTCAAAAATGAAGAATTTCAAATCCCAAGCATATAAAAAGCATATAAAAAGTTGTTAATTTTTCTTGAGACGTTGCAAAAATCATAAATTTCAACCCTCAAGCGCTTCGTTTATCGAACGAATTTAAAGCAACGGAAAACTTTCAGTGAGAAAGTTGTTGATTAAGATTAAAAGAAGTTTTCTGGAACGTTTTAGCTAAATCAGATTAATGGTTAGAAAACTATGAATGTTTTGAATTTGAATTAAATTTAAACAATTGAAATAATTTTTATATGTATATATTTCTTCAAATCTTCAAATTTAAAAAAGTTTTTTAGGCTGAAAATAAAAATTTTGAAATTTTGAGCACGATAGGTTATGGAAGTACTACTCTGTTGAAATAGTACCCTAGTGGATATTTATTATCATATTTTCAAAAATTACTTTAAAGCACAGTAAAGTGAAAATTGTATTTTTTTAAATTTCCAATGACTTCTAGAATTTGGTAAAAGTGTCAAATTCTAGAAATAATTTTAATTTCTAGTAGAATTTTTGTTATAGATTTCTACGATTAACAGAAAAATGATTCAAAAATCTACAACGTTTTACAGGCAATTATATTAGTAACAAAAAATTACAATTTTCACATTGTTGTGCTACATTGTGATATACATTGTGTTTCATTGTGAAAATACATTTTCACATGGTGAGTTTCATTTTGAATTGCGCAAATGATTTTTTTTTAATTTTTGCACTTAAGGGCATGTCTAACAGGAATCACGTAACCAAACGATTGCTCGATTTTTAATCTTCATCTTTGGTACGATTTACTGTTTTGGTAGATAAAATATCGCTCTGAAGCTTTGGGAAATGCAAAAGGAAACAGTAAGTTACGTTTGTGTCCGTCATTTGGATGGAATGGACCCCGCAACAAATGTACAGAAAATGGCCTTTTGTTAATAAATTTAAATATAATTTTTTTTGTATTTAAGAACCTTCAGATTGAAAATTTGAAAGGAAAAAGTAGAAAAAGAGGACAGTTTTCAGACAATCACATGTCAAAGTTTCAATTTTTACATGTATTTTAATGGCAAAATGCTTATTTTAGTGAAATGTTTCTTTTTCTCAAAAACACTTTGATATATTTGGCTAAAACTTTTACATTTTGACAGACATACATACCGAAACAAGAGGTTCATACCCACGGACTAGAAAGATTAACGATTATTTGGGTATACAGCATGTTATGGGGGTGTTTTCATACTTTAAACGTCCACGTATGGAAATCAATATTTCTTCGTAACTAAAATCACTAGAGATTTTCTATTCAAATTCTACGGTATGAAAACACTTTCAAATAAGTACAGAAAGCGTGCATAGCAAGGGTATGGCTTTGAAATAATTTGAGGAGATGTTTTAATATCCCTTAAACATTGAAACCGGGAAAATGACCAAAAACACAGGAGATGTTTTGCTGAAAGTATCAACGTAGGAAATGATTTCAAAATAAGTACAAGACACGTTTACTTACTAGGATAGATTTTTGAATTTACTTCCAGGGTTGTTTAATTACCTCTTGAACATTAAATCCGAAATATTGACATTTCTTAATAACTAAAATCACACAAGATTTTCTGATTAATCTATAAGAATAGGAAGTCATATTTTTTTGCACAAGTAACTATTTTTTGTCAGAAAATACTCGCGTACGACCCAAACAACTCCCTAAAGTAGTTTCAAGCCCTCAGCACATATGGAAATCACACCAGTCACCAGTAAATATTTTAGGGATGGATGGGGCAATTCATGAGGATGAAACTTTTTGTGTGCTACTTTGGCATAAATTTTAAGCAGTATCAACAAAAACCTGACGTATTTTTTAATTGGAATGATTTTGTAGAATTTTCAAAATATTTAGGGATGACTGGGGTGAGTTGCACACGAATCATAGGGATGAAACTTTTTGTGTGCCTTTTTAGCATCAATTGTAAGCAGTATCATCAAAATCTGGCGTATTTTTTAATTGGGATGATTTTGTAGAATTCTCAAAATATTTGGGGGTGACTGGGGTGAGTTCCACATATTCTAAGGGGCTGCAACTACTTTAGGGAGTTCTTAGGATTGTACGCAAGTATTTTCTGCCAAAAAATAGTTACTTGTGCAAAAACATATGACTCTATCCTTATAGATTAATCAGAAAATCTTGTGTGATTTTAGTTATTAAGAAATGTCAATATTTCGGATTTAACGTTCAAGGGATACTAAAACAACCCTTAAAGTAAATTCAAAAATCTATCCTAATAAGTAAACGTGTCTTGTACTTATTTCGAAATCATTTTCTACGTTGATATTTTAATTAAAACATCTCCTGTGTTTTTGGTCATTTTCCCGGTTTCAATGTTTAAGGAATATTAAAACATCCCCTAAAACTATTTTAGAGACATATTCTTGCTATGCACGCTTCCTGTACGTATTTGAAAGTGTTTTCATACCGTAGAAGTTGAATAGAAAATCTCTAGTGATTTTAGTTACGAAGAAATGATGATTTCCATACATGGACGTTTAAAGTATGAAAACACCCCCAAATCATGCTGTATTCCCAAAAAATCTTTAATCTTTCTAGTCTGTGGGTATGAGCCTCTTGTTTTGATATGCCTGATTGTCAAAATGTAAAAGTTTTAGCCAAATCTATCAAAGACTTTTTAAGAAGAAAAAACATTTCACTAAAATAAGCATTTTGCCATTAAAATACATGTAAAAATTGAAACTTTGACACGTGATTGTCTAAAAACTGTCCTCTTTTCTTACTTTTCCCTTGCAAATTTTTAATCTGCCGGTTCGAAAATAAAAAAAAATTATATTTGAATTTTTTAACAAAAGGCCATTTTCTGTACATTTGGTTCGGGGTCCTTTATAAAAAAAATTTCTCGAAGAAATTAAAACTGGAACAAGTCAGAATTTTTTTTCAGACAACTTATATCCACACGAAATGAGATATCGAGTTGAAATTTTTGAAAATGACACAAACGGCACTAAAGAACGTTTTTATGCCCCTAATTACTTGCACTTGAAAAAAAATATTTCAATGAAAACCTAAATTTGAAGAACTACCGACCGTGCGACGGCCTACATAACGAAGTTCACAATGATAGTAAGTGACAGGTCTCGGGCTGACATGAGGATCCTAATCGAACCTAACCGCAAAAAAACTTGGTTGCGAGAATAGAATGCTGTTAACGGTTTCTAGAGCACGGTCGGTAATTCTTCAAATGTAGTTTTCTATCAATTTTTTTTTTCAAGTGCAAATAATTAGGACCATGAAAACTTTCATTAGTGCAGTTTATGTCATTTTCGAAAATTTCAACTCGATATCTCATTTTGTGGGGATATAAGTTGTTACAAAAAAAAATTTTGACGTTGCTCTAGTTTCGATTTCTTCGAGAAATTTCTTTTACAAATTTCCACCCAAATAATGTATACAAATGTAAGTTACTGTTTCCTTTCGGATTTCTCAAAGTTTTAGAGCTATATTTTGTTTACAAAAAGAGTAAATTGTTCCAAAAATAAAGATTAAAAATCGAGCATTGGTAATTGGTTTGGTCACGTGACACCTGTTAGACATGCCCTTAAATAAACAAATGAAATTCAAAAAAATTTCAACGCTTTTATTTCAAACCTCTCAATGTTGGATACTTTTACACTGGATGACTTACTATTTCAAAGAAATTATTTCGTTCTTCAGAAAATACTTGATATTTATAATTGTAATATACTTGGTCCAATCGAGATAGCGTATGTTCGGGTAGCTCACTTCCTCCCTGTCCTTATCTTATTTTATTTTGAAAAAAAGCTCTCACAGAAAAATTAAGCTCTCTATCGATATCAGCAGAGTGCTTCGCTCGTTGACAAAAACAAAACTAAAATAAAAAATTGTATTTTTATATTGAGGCAGCTTCATTCCTAATGACATGGATATTCTAATTCCTTCAATTTATAAAAATTCTGTTTCTATAAATTGAGAAACTAGTCACGTCAAACTTTAAACAACTAGATAAATAAATTTTCAAAACAACCTTAATAAGTGTAGCTATTTAGATTGTTCACGCAAAGGAATGGTTCTTATAAAATATCAACTTCACATATCTTCAGAATGCCAATTTTCTACATTCGTTGTCCAGAAGATTTTTTTGGATTCATGATGTTTTCACGTCGAATCGGTTTGCTCAATTTTAACAGATACTCAGACAATCATTTTTCCCCGTTCTTATATTTCGATTGGATTGTTCTTTTGACTTTATAACTTCGGAAACGCTTTAAAACTGTGATTAGATCATGCAGAGATCTGCTTGATTATAATACCGATTGAACTTTTTCGAATCAGTCTTTTCTATTATTCAATCCTAATCCGTGATATTTCGAAAGTGACTTTATTTTTATCTGAATTTGTTTCAAAAGAAACTTTAGTTTGACCTCCAAAGGACAAAGATATTCATCTTTGTTCAAGTGTTCTTCAGAGAAACTCTTTTGGGTCTCCTCGACTTTCTATCGGAGTTCAAGTTCTAAAAGATACCAACTTTTATTTAGGCCGCAACTTTAGCGAACCCCCAGTTTTTTGTGTGAGATGATTCGTTTTTTAAAGAATTATATCATCATTTCACAGCTTTGAAACTAAAAAAATCTGCGCGACTCGCAAGTTCAAACGCGCCTGGGACGCGCGTTTGTAAGATGTCGCGCTTCGCGCTGGATGTTTTTTTATTGTTAATTTATTTCTATTCTCTAATGTTTTTCTATTCTAACCCACGTGGAAGGATTCCCCGGAAAGTACTCCACGGAAATTCCATTAACATTCCAGCTGCAAATTCCAGCCTGAAAATTCCCCGGAAAATTCCGAGAGAACGCTATACTACCTTCAATAATATCTTCCGACTTCACCAGGTATGCAAAATACACCTACTTCAAAAAAGTAGAGTTCCAATTAGAGATTGGTAACACCCCAACGGTTACAAGGATGACCCGTCATTATACAATATATTGCGGGTACATCAGTTATACAAAATACATGTTCCTCGAGGAAATTGTGTTTTGAACAGGGATTGGTCGCACCGCATCGGTTAATGAAACTACCCGTCATTTTACGACATATTGCAGGTGCACCAGATGTATAAAATACATCTTCCGGATGAGCAGTGGACTTATGTGGTATTTGTGGTTGTGCACTAGAATAAGGTGGCACTTCCGGCTGCGGAATACACTTCTGTGGTATTTTTGGTTGCGCACTAGATTCGTGCCTCACTTCCGGATGCGCAGTAGACTTCCGTGGCATTTAAGGTTGCGCACTAGGGTTAGGTTGCACTTCCGATTGCGCAGTAGATTTGCCTAACAGTTGTGGTTACACAGTAGACTTAGACTGCACTTCCAGCTGCGCAGTAGACTTCTGTGACTTTTTTTGTTGTGCCCCAGAGTTAGATTGCACTTCCGAATGGGCAGTAGATTTCCTTGCAAGTTGCGGTTGCGCACCAGATTTAGACTGCACTTTCAGCCGCGCAGTAGACTTCTGTGGCATTTATGGTTGGGCACTATAGTTAGGTTGCACTTCCGGCTGCGCAATGGACATCTGTAACATTTGTGGTTGCGCACTAGAGTTATGTGGTACTTCCTAATACGCAGTAGACTTCTGTGGCATTTGTACTTGCGCACTCGAATTCGGCTGAACTTCCGGCTGCGCAGTAGACTCACGCGCAGTAAAGTTATACTACAGTTACAGATGTTCTGTAGTGTTATATCGCATGTAAGGATGTGCAGCAGCATTATATAGGATGCAAGTATAACATTACTCTACTGCGGAGCCTTGAGTGTCATCCAATAGTACTGTGCAACCATAAGGTCCATAGGAGTATATAGCACAACCGTAAAGCCGTAAATGTGGCATAAGTCTAGTGCGCATCCGGAAGTACGACATAACTCCACTACGCAAACTTAAGTCTCATAGAGTTGAACTGCGCAACTTCCTCGAGAAAGTTGTTTTTTTTACATCTAGTGCACACGGAAGATATGTTACAATGAGAGGTCATCCCAGTAAGCCAAGGCGAACGACTAATTCCTATTGAAAAGTCAACTTCCTCAAGGAAAATGTATTTTTTACACCTAGTGCAAACGGAATATGTTGGGAGGACGTGCGAAACCTACAGGAATCGACCGGGTGAGAGGTAAAAATAGTATAGCGTTTTGTCGGAATTTCCTGAGTCCATTACAGGCTGACATTTTTAGCCGGAAAGTTAGTAGAATTCCCGCGGAAAGTTAACGGAATTTCCAGCTGGAACTTCCGTAGAATTTCCGTGAAGTACTTTCCGGAGAATCCTTCCACGCGGGTAATGTATTTATACCTTCGGTCCTCGTACTTCGTGCTCGGCTTAGTTCACAGTGTAATGCATATACAGAAACTTACTTGCAAATATTACAAAACTGTCAAAACCTCTACTTTTAAAGAAATTGTCAAATATTTGAAGTGAAACTTCTTATGGCGCACCATGAAACAAATTTCAAATGGGTAGTGAAATGGATGAGGGTCGCTCGGCTTGTAAACGTAATGGTAACGCTGCGGATGGATGGAGAATGGAAGAAACGACGAGAGTGCATGAATGAGGATTTTGATTGGCGCGTGAAGGAAAGCCAACGCGGCAGATGGATTGAGAATGAAAGAATAAGAATAGTCGCGAGTTATAGGAATGTACCCTATATGGTTGGTTTTTCGGGAAGCACACACTTTTGCACAGCGCATAAGGCATAATGCATAAGCTTCTCGACTAATCACAATCCTGTATTTGATGCATGCGAGAATCACCATGCATCAAATGGAGGACTGTGATTGGTCGAGAAGCTTATGCCTTATGCATTATGCGCTATGCAAAAGTGTGTGCTTTCCGCTTAAGGTAGCCATTCTGACTATGGGCGTCATAAGATCGACGGAAATAAAACAAAAATTTTTGTGTTTGAAAGGAGGGGTGAGAAAACAGTACCCAACATCGCCTTAAGGTATTATGGTCAAGGTGCGCATTTTTCTATACATTTTTATGAAAAAAATCATATAAATTCTAGAAAGCAAACGAAGAATATTTGCTCAAACAAAATTTTTTTTTTACTGCACAGTTTTTTCTAAAAAAATTTGTAAAGTTTACAATGAGTATATGGTAAGGAGTGGTTTTCATTTAATTGCACAACTTTCACTCTATTATCTACATGAAATTTTTTTCACCTGTAGAATAAGCTTCAATTAATAAGTAGCAATTTTGAAGACAAAATTTTAAAGCACAGTAATTATAAAAAATTGATTAACAAAAGTGTTGTTCTATCAAATGCTCACACATGGCAACGATGTAAATTCTAGTAACTCGATGTGTGCGCACTGCGTGCATTACGGGATCGCGAGCGGACATA
>JAUMHM010012595.1:0-17452 GCA_032362435.1 Melikaiella ostensackeni
AAAATTGAAGATCGAACAGACGTAGCCCGCGAAATTTGAAAAGTCACCTTATTTTTTGATCACACCTCGTATATCCTGTTTGCAAGAGGTTGTCCACGCGGTTTCGCAACCTCTGTTGCGAAACGTGCGAAAGCTCTGGGTTTTTCTGGCACCACAGAGTATGCAGGCGCGCCATGTAACCCCTGCGAGTAGGTATAACGCTGGCATCGTAACAGTCCAGCAAGTCATTCCTGAGTCGATCCGTCCTTTCAAGACGTCGATCGTCTCGCCGGTCCGTCATCGTGTCTCAATTAATATTATTTGCAGCACCCCGAACTCTATGATGGTCGAACCGCATTCACAACTTGGTTTGGTGCTATCGTAGTTGTTACCACGGGAAGCTAGGAAATAGGTTCATCCGCCATTGCAGAGCCCCGCATGCAAGGATAAGGCTAATACTATAGGAGGTCGCCCGGTGTTCCAAAGACACCGTTAGAGACATACCACCCGTGCCATTCTGCTCCTGGCACGGTTGTTCACGTCTTAGCTTGGGGGTTTTCTTTGAATCCATCCCTGGAAAATTGTCTGCGACTGCTTATCGACTTTTTTAACCGTATTCAGCAGAAGCCCTCGACACAGAGACCCTCCATCCGCAACCTGAGGACGCGTCCGGTGGCCCTGCTATATATACACACACAATATATATATAAGGGGCTGCATGAAAAGGCCGAGCGCGAGCTTTTCCGATGAATCGGCGGCTGAGCAAACAGCCGTGAAGATCGGAGGACCAGCAAAAGTGGCAAGGGTGGAGCCACTGTCTTCATCTCTAAGCACAACCGTTGGCATCCCGAGATTCAAGGCTTAGGAGCAGAGTTTCTCTGTGATCCTGAAACTCGGAATTCTCGCCTGTGGAAAATTCTTCAACTTAGGGATTGAAGTTTGTCTTCCTTCCTTAACGTGGGAAAGAGATCCACACACATTCCTACACGACTGAGAACCCAAACCAAGGGCTACCTCAAGTGCATAGGCACTTTATGCAGCTCCTAGCTATCCTGCCTGAGCAGTTCCCTAATAACGATTCTTGATAGACGAAACTCTGCACAAAACAGAGCAGTGCTCTCTTAATTTTCGATGCAGAATTAGAAAAACTTGTATTCTTGAACGTATCCCTAAATGAGAGGAATTCTTTTATACGATTGACATTTGATTGACAGAATATTTCTGATATTTGAATGAAATAATCTATTACGGTATTCAGAATTGTATTAAATCCAGAATTAAAACAAATTTATATAGAGATTATTTTCATAGAGAACATAAGAAATTGCTGGGCTAAGATTAGGGCCCATAGATATAGCATAGAAATCGAATGAAGTATAGGTTACGAATCCTTTAAAGGAAGCATGGAGCATTAAATCAAGAAAATGTGTTAGAAGAGATACAGAGAAGGAAAATTTGTGTATTCAGTTATTATGTGAGAAAGTTACTCAATAAAATTGTTTGAAGAATAAGCTTAGAAAAGAGAATACAACGTAATCAGAGAAAGGATTTAATAATACAAAGTTATCTGTATTTTTACAATGTACACTTCACATTGATGCAAAATAAATGTAAGAACGAAAATTGTAAGAGAAAAAGAGAGTTTCTTTTTAATCGGGCGTGCCAACCCTTGACCCTTGCTTGAATGGATAAAAACTTATACTCCAATTGAATATCTATAATTAGATCAAGAACTAAATTAAGTATTTATTATTTGTAACATAAGTGTTAACAAGTAAAACCCAAGATCATACCTTGCAAAGAGTTTTAACAAAAATTTAAGGTAGCAATTAGTGCCCAATGAAAAGATTATATAGAAAAAGAGATATAAATCTTGATTTTACATTGAAAACAACTAATTATTATAAATAAATAACTGAGTGTTTCAATATATATATATTTGATTGAAAGTATTTTCTGTCTGAGAGAAGTAGCCAAGTACCTGTAAAGTCATCCTAACCAGTATCATCCTGAAGGAAGAAGTAGAGACATGCTGACCAGAGACATCATAATCTTAAAGGAAGCGGAGATTTCTACATAGGATTGATAAAATCTAGTTGATATACCTAGTATGAGGTAAGCGTAAGAAGATAGAATGGGGAAATCGCCTTAAAAGAGCAAGGCATTTAGGTGTAGAGTCATCCTGAGCCAAACAGGAACAACGGTGCAGAGTCATGTTGTTTCGAGCAAAGACAACAGTGCAGAGAGTGAGAAAGAAATCTAATAAGCCTCAAGGTAAAGGCTTAGTAGATAGTATCATCAATAAGTTACTTTTCGAGTAACATTTACCAGGCTATCAGTACTGTTGACCTGTTACTAATTCAGCTACACGATTGAAACGAGGTGATCTAGGTATAAATTAACTGGCCGCTGTGTTCAAGGAGCACGATATTGCTTATCCGAAAAATCGTGAGAATATTGAAGGAAAGAACACTGCAGATAGAACATTAGCGAACAAACCGTAGCAACGTGTTTTTGCAAAGGACTCTGGTTTTGGTGAAAAAGCAGCTGCATTATGTATAGTTGACGTTATGAGAGCTAAATAAAAACTGGGTATAGGATTGAAGGAAAAGAAGGTTTCTGAAGGAAGAAAATGAAAGAAACGAGTAGAGTTGAAGAATATTGTTGATTTTGCTAAAATATCAATGAAAAGAAGGTTTCTGAAGAAAGAAAATGAAAGAAACGAGTAGAGTTGAAGAATATTGTTGATTTTGCTAAAATATCAATGATTCCTAGTAATGAAGCACGAACTGTGATCAAGGCTGCAATAGAGGGTGCTCAGAAAGCTATTAAGGAGACAGGAGGTAGACGCCAGGCGACAGCACCTCGCATTTTACCTATACCCTCAAAGGTTGGTGGTATTGTACCACTTATTACAGTTATCGCTGAATTCGTCGCGTTTTGAGTGCTTGGTGGAGGAGCAGCTTGTTTAGTGAAATCTGTAGATGATTCCAGTGCAGCTCAACATACACTTTTAAAGATTGAACGTCATAATAAAGTGATGGAGTAAATGGCTTTCGGAAAAAGACTACACATCATACCCTATCGACAAGAATTTGGGTTTTATGTTAAGCCCTGTTCTTAAGATCACGGAATAAAGACAAAACATATATCCAAGAAAAAATGCCACCACACTGTGCATCAACTGATTTTGATTTACTCAAGTATGCTAAGGCTGTATAGATTACGCATTATTGTGGAGTCTTTATGCGAAATGAATTACCTGCTAGAAGACCATATGGAAAGAGTTTGTAGTGGGAGCGTACTCTATAACAGTGCTTTATGCGCCACTTGTCGTAAGCTGAGGCGTCGATAACCATGCCGAGAGCTGAATGTCACCTGGATGTGTTTTCCTGTATCGGTATCTCTGGGATACCGTGCGACCTCCTCAAATATGCAGCATTACCCTGGCATGCAAACGCAGTTGCGAATGTGGTTCAAAACAATCGAATGCGCAGAGCACCGACAATGGGTCGGCAAACAGTGCCGATCATCCCAGAGTTCGGGATGCTCAACATAAGAACAAGCCGTAGATGAAGAAAAGAGGGCGACCATCAAGGAGCACATTGTTGACAAAATACGGGGGTTATGAAACGCAAGGAGCAGAATGCAGAAGAGGGAGGGATGGGTCAGGGAGAATCTACAGTTTCTCGCTGCTCAATAGCACCTGTTCAGCACTTCCCCCGTTTCCATAAAAAATCCGCCCAACTTTGAGAAGGTCGGGTCCTTTTGGGGGGAGATCTAAAAAGTTTGACCACCATTGAATGAAGACACTGAGAAAATTATCCGTTTTGAGGAGCTGTGCGAAACCTCTTTAGTCCGAGGAGGGATGCCCACCAACCGCTGCAATGTACTCCAACCGAACAAAGGCGGAAGAAACTGATAATCAACACAAGCGTCTGCAAAGACACTGCATCCTATAATCGTAATCCATCGATGGCCTGGATTGATTACAAGAAAGCTTGTGAGTCAACCTTCCATAGAGTTATCATCATCTGTCTGTGGAAAAGCTTGAAGGATCCTCCACACATAGTGAGATGCATGAACAGACTGATGCCCCCTTGGAAAACCAGATTTACTATCCTATCTGGAAAACATCGTGTGACAACTAACAGCGTCACCTCCCAGAGCGGCGTCTTTCAAGGTGACACCATGAGCCCTCTTCTCTTTTGCATCACACCTTTGCCACCATCTCTCGCACTACGCGATTCGCATGCGTACCTCAAGGGCGGGCCTAATAATCGTGAGCATAAGGTCACTTATATATTTCAGATAAATGAATTAAAGATGTACGCTTCTGAAACAGAGCATCTCAAGGATGCACTGAGTATTGTCGAGGTGTATACACGAGAAGTTCGTATGGACTTTGGATCGGATAACCGTGTCAAGATTCATCTGAAGCGAGGATCACTTGCTGGCGATCGCGACGACTTTGAGCTCATGAACAAGAGTGCTATTGTACACTTTGGCGCTGGAGAGACTCATCTATATCTAGGCGCGCCTGACAGTCGCATTCAGGATATAATATCAGTGAAGGAGGCCTTTGAAGCAGATACAAACGTCTTTTTCGACAGGTTTGGTCTTTTAATATGTCGGTGTTGAACAAGGTATCTGCGTGTCGCTCTTACGGTGTTGGCCGTGACCCTGCCCCGTCTAACGCTCCGAAAGAGATAGAGCAGTCGATTCTCGAGAAAGAAAAGTCCCGAATTTACTTAAACTACAATTTCTCGCCAATAGTCCCTGTTGAACACTCGAGGCCTGACATCGTTCTCCTCGACTTTGAGAAACAAATTATTTTCGTGATTGAATTCTAGGCTCCGGCACACTTCCACATCACAGTCAAGGAGAGGGTAAAGGGGGAGACCTGATAAGGGAGCTGCGGCGACTGTTTCAATAATATTCGGTTAAACTTGTTGTTCTTGTCATCGGTGCTTACGGAGGTGCAACGCCATCATTGGCTCGTAACTTTGAAGCCTAACCCGCGTGCCAGAAAAATGCGAAGGCACTTGCGAGATGGATGCAGAGAGCTGTCATTCTTTGGTCATTCCATGTTCTCAAGACATGCAAGGGTTCTTGGAATTTTGAGAAATTAGTTTTCAAGTATCAAGCATCAACGTTAATTGTCCAGAAAAAGCTCTGCGGTATCAGTGACATGCTTGAGGAAGCGTTCAGGATAGACTATAAGTTGACTATGTTGAAAAAATAAAATCCATTACCTAAGAAATGGTCAAATGATGCATTCATTTATTAAATTTGTTCAAACAATGAACATGTGTTTTTGAAAAGCACAGTTTCCATAGCGACGGGCCATTGAGGGAGAGATTTATAGTTGATTTTGTTGAACAACGAAACTTTAGTACTGAAAAATGGCCGAATTATGCATTTAATTATTAGATTTTCTTGAATAATGAGTAACTGTTATTAAAAAGCACAATTTACACAACAAACGACCATTAGGAAAGAGATTTATAGTCGATTCTATTGAAAAAACGAGACTTATCTACCGGAAAATGGCCGAATTACTCATTTGTTTATTAAATTTGTTCGAATAATACACAGTTGTTGTCTACTATCACTTAATTACATCGAAGGGACATTATATATTTATTTATCTCTTGATTTATTCATAACTTGTATGTGATTTCGCTGAAAAATCAAAACCTTTCTATTGAGAAATGGCCGCATTGAGAATTTGTTTATTAAATTTTTATATAAAATCAATAGTTGAGCTTGTTCTAGTTTTAATTGTAGATAACTTTACTTATATTTATTTAAAAAATATATTGGTCCAAAGAACTTTTTTGTCGCAAATGGAGATGATACATAACTTTTGTTAACTCGTAAATCAGATGAAAATTATGGGCTGAGAATTGATTTGTCCACAGGCACCTTTTTAGTCTCACTATGTGTCCTCGCAGTCCCCTCAATCTCTAACAATCAAACAAAAGGATCAGTAGATCGAAAAATTAACATCTTTGTATATATTTACTGCACTGATCAACAACCAACATCTATTAACACTCTAACAATCTCATTGACAAATTTTCCATTGCACAGGCCCTTTCCTTTTTCCGGTATCGCTCTTCTAATAAAAACGCTGCCGTATAGAATTCCCTTTTTGTCTATCCTTTGGGCTGACAGGGGGCTGCTGAAAATGGCGTAAGGGTATGTTTTCAGTTCCGACTAGACATTCTTTAATATCGCTCCTTAAACGAACATGCTACCCACTTGCATGTTCCTTCCTCCAGATGGGTAGAAAGAGCATAATGAAGACAAGTGCTACTGGAAAGGTAGTAGGAGTGTGGCCAGATTTACTTTGCACATGGTTCGGGTGTACGCTGAGAACTTTTCCTATAAGATATGCAAATCGGGCACTTTTTGTCTGCCACGCATGCACAAGAAATCAAACTGTGCATGCAACTGGCTTGGAACATGATTTAGCCAGGTTTATAGTTAAATTGAATCTGGTTTCAATCGCTTTTGAACATACTTGAAACTGGTTTGGAATTTTCGACATATTCTTAATTCTTTGAAGTTCTGTTCCAAACCAGTTTCAAATATGTTTAAAACCGATTGGAACCAGATTCAACTAAATACAAACTCGGTTAAATCATGTTCCAAACCAGTTTCAGTCCCGATGGAAAACCATCCAAACTAAATTCAAATCTGGCAAAACCATGTTTCAAACAGTCAGTTTCAAAACTGGGTAAACTCTGTTTCAAATCAGTTCATTGTTTAACCGTGTTTAAATCTTGTTTAAACATAATTGAACCCAGCTTAAAACGATCCAGTTGAATCATGTTCTAAACCGGAAAGTTACCGAATAAGATGGCGAGTACTGCAAACTTGACAAGAGTCATATATAACTTGTAACGTGGTACATGGTACATGTCACATAGTTTCGCCCTTTTTACCCCAAAGACTGACTCTAAATGGTAGCAGTGAGACAGTGGGTGATTAAATGACTGTATGTAACTTATCACCGACTCTGCGGTTTGTGCAGTGGTAGCGTATCAGGCTTCGAGCCGGCGGCCAAGTGTTCGATTCCTCGGGCCGGAGCAATTTCTACTGACACTCGCTCGTTCTAGTCTTAGCTTCCATGCTACAGCCTACGATCTAAGCCGCACACGATGATTTTCGGAAATGATTGAATATTTTTAATACCATAAGTTACAGGAAAGTTTGGAAATTTGAGATGAAGAAAAAAAGTTCATTTCCGGAAACTTCAGGTAAATTTATAAATTACAGAATATTTCCTCAAATGTGTAAGGGATTTAACGATTTTCGGTCATTTATGCTTATTTATAAGTAATTTGTTGTAACTTGAAGCTCTGGGCTGGTCCAATCACTACTCATAATCAGACTGTCAAGTGTCAATGTGATGAGCTAGTCATATCATATCATATCATACAATTTTTTTTTAAACAGTTGCATGAGCAGTTTGATTCCTTGTGTCTGCGGAGCAGGCGAAAAGTGCCCGATTCGCATATCTTATGGGAGAAGTTCTTAACGTACACCCGAAACCATGTGCAAAGTAAATCTGGCCACACTTCTACTACCTTTCCAGTAGCACTCGTCTTAATTATGCTCTTTCTAGCCATCCCGAGGAAGGGGCTTGCAAGTGGGTAGCGTGTTTCTTTAAGGAGCGACAATAAAGAAAGTCTAGTCGGAAGTAATAACAGACCCTTGCCCCATTTCCAGCAGCCCCCCTTTCAGCCCAAAGGGTAGACAAAAGGGACATTCTGGGCGACAGCGTTTTTGTTCAAACGGCGATACCGGAGAAAGGAGAGGGTCTGTGCAATGAAAAATCTGTCAATGAGATGGGTAGAGATGGCGGGGACTGCGAGGACGCATAGTGGGGCAAAAAAGGTGCCTGAGGACAAATTAATTCTCAGCCCATAATTTTTATCTGATTTACAAGTTTTTTTTAATGAGGGCTGATAAAATTCTGCATTGTGGCAATGCAGCATATTATTTGAAAATTGTTCCATAGATTTTTTCTCTGATAAACAAAATAAAAAATTTGTTTCTGTTTCTTATTGCTGACATTTTTTTTAGTTACCTGATTTGACCTGCAGTGATCAGATCCAAGGCAGGATCCCATTATAATTTACGTCCAGCAGTATTATGAACATACAATTTTTTTTGGATTGTTGTAAGCAAAAGTTACAAAAGTTATGTATTATCTCTATTTGGGACAATAAAGTACTTTAGACCAATATTTTTTTTAATTAATAAAAGTAAAGTTATGTTCACTCAAAACTAGAACAAGCTCAACTATTGATTGTATATAAAAATTTAACCGTCCGTCACACAGGTTTTTTTTGCTGCTTCCCTCACGCAGGTGAGTCGTTTATGGTATGTCCAGTTGTTCTTTTTTTCATCTTGAAAGCTTCAAAAAAATCTGAAAAAATGCATGTGTATTCCTCGGAGCTTCTACCACACGATCCAATTGTTTTCAGAATTAAATATGTTACATTTTTCGAAATAATAATCTTAAAATAAACAAAAACTTGAGAAAATGGAAACTTTGTTTAGAAATTCATAACTTTGCAATAAATGAATATTAAGAAACTGTGCTCTAGGTTTTTTAAGATCAAATAATGAAGCGTCAGAAAAATATAGTCTTATGTGTTCCACTTCCAATAAGTATACCTATTTATTTGCCTATTTATTTGTGATCAATCGCGGCGTCCCTATGCCTTTCAGTTCCCACTACCAAGAAGTTTTTCAGGGAGAACAGTCAAACCTCGTCATCTTTGGGTTTCGGAGATACTTAAGCAGGAAAATTTGACTGGGTCGTAAGCGACCCACCTGTGTAACGAAGGGTTGATAAACGAATTCTCAATCCGGCCATTTCTCAATGGAAAGATTTTGATTTTCCAACAGAATCACATACAAGTTATGAATAAATCAAAGAATAAATGAATGGATAATGTCCCTTCGATGTAATCCAGTGCTATTAGACAACAACTGTGTATTATTCGAACAAATTTGATCATCGATTTTTTAGCAGAATCAACAATCTTCTTCAACTCTACTCGTTTCTTGGATTTTCTTTCTTCAGAAACCTCCTTCTCCATCATCCCCGTACCCAGTTTTGATTTAGCCTGGTAAATATTACTCAAAAGGTAACTTATTGATGATACTATTTACTAAGCCTTTACCTTCACGCTTATTAGATTTCTTTCTCACTCTCTGCACTGTTGTCTCTGTTCGGAACAAGATGACTCTGCACCGTTGTTCCTGTTTGGTTCAGAATGTCTCTACACCGTAATGCCTTGCTCTTATAAGGCAATTTTCCCATTCCATCTTCCTACGTTCACCTTATACTATGTATATCAACTAAGTTTTATCAATCCTATGTAGAAATCTCCGCTTCCTTCAAGATTATGATGTCCCTGGTCAGAATGACTCTATTTCTTCCTTGAGGATGATACTGGTTAGGATGACTTTACTTGGCTGCTTCTCTCATGCTATTTCTGGACCGTTGTCTCTGAATCACTGTTGGTTCTGAAACTCTGCTGCTGCTGAAGTGAAGAAATCGCTTGACAGCCCAGCTTTTCGCGGCCAATCTTTCCCCCTTCCCCTCCCTCCTCTAACCCCCAACTCTGCGCATATAGAATGTAGCTTTAAACTAAACAATAGTGACATCTAGCAACTTATACTAGTAATATTGGCTATGGATTCATGTACTAAGTCAAACAACAGCCACAACAATTTTAAATTTCTGTTATTATTGTTATTGCGGTGGTTTAAATTAACAATAATTAGTCATGGTTGCGATGAGAGCAATTATGAGGATAACGATGCTGATGATATGGGCAAATGCAGCTCCGACAACAATGAAAATGACGTTCATGTGTTGGACTTTGCATATCATCTTTGACAGAGGATGTATCTCTAACGGGTGACACTGTAGGTCAACGTGTTGATAGTTTTTCAGCTGATATATCTCCAGAAGCTACCACGTCAGGTAAAACCCTCAGTTGCAACTGTTCGTGATGGTTACCCTCAAATGATTACCAAGAAAGAGGATGAAGATTTCAAAGATTGTGTGTTTAAATATGACACCAATTCCAGTGACGGTGGAGGTGATGAAAACTACCTAGGCGATGAGGACTGCGAGGGAGGACGACGCACACTGCACGCCAGTGTTGCCAGATGGATGGAGCAAAGCCCCCCTAAAGCATGGTTCATTTACCCCTAGATTTGGCCTTTCACTGACGAATTCACCCTAAAGGGAATTTCCTCTTTCTCAGGCCAATCACATGAAAGAAAGTGAGAGATACTCCGTCATAGACGGTCTATGATTGGTTAATGCCATTGATACCAGCTACGCCACCATATTGAAAAAATGCACAGCTAGCGGTTGTGTTGAATGGAACTAAGATGGCCGTGAAGCTGGTATGCGCGAATTCGATGAAAATGGAACATTTTTCGGCTAGATCATGAGTGGATTTTAGGATTTCTTCCCCTTAAATATCCCCCTTGAAAATGTCTTCCCCCCAAGGTTTCCCCCGAAAGATTTCGTCCCCCTAAAATTCCCCCTGGGAGACAGAAAGCCCCCCAAATCTAGGGGGAAAACGCCCAACCTGGCAACACTGCTGCACGCCATTATAAGGCGCAACCACACCAGTGAGTCTCGGCAGACTCCACTGCGTGTCTGCGCAATTTGCAGCTCCGCGCGGCAAGTTTAAATTCCTAAAATCCTAACACGCTTGGAAAATTCAGACAGTTTATTGTTCAACATAAAGCTACTACTCTGTAGGTAAGGTGAGGTAAGGTAAGACACCCGGTGATCGTCAAGTCTCCAGCGATTGTCAATTTGTAGATTTATGTAATAAAAAAAAAGAATGAATCTTCGCAAATATTTTCCAAACAAAATTTTGAGCGACTTTCAAAATTGATTAACACAGTGAAACTAATTTTATAATCCTTCTGTATGGGAAGCGTGAGCTTATCTGCTCCTGACGGATGGGAATTGAATTTTCCTACCCAAATAGAATTCGAGTTCGGACCTGGTCGCGGTGGGAAGGCCTAGAATTCCCGAGGGTAGTGACGACCTGGACACTGGAGCGATGAGACCTATATACGGGATCCAGTTCTTGGTTAGTGAGGAGAATAGCACCTGTGGTATTTTGATTAAGCAACGATCGTCGACTGGCTCTCGATGTCCCAGTTAACCCTTAATCCAAAGTGTTAACTACTGTGCTGAAGGATGAATAGTACTGGATTGTGGTATCTAAGATGGTGTCCTGGGATACCGGGCGACCTTCTAGTGTAGAAATGCCTTACCAGTATAAGTGGGGCAAGTTAATGGCGGACGATTATTTCCCTAGTTACTCGTGGGACCAAAATGGATCAGAAGCTAAATAAAACAAACAAAGACAGGAAGTTTTCATTGACTCCCTTGGACAAGACGTTCTCAGTTGAGAGGATAGACACATCTGAAGGAGCTCAATTGCATATTCCAGAACAGCAAAGTGGGAAGGTAGTCCCGGGTGATTCTTCTGTTGAGGCGGGGAGCAAGGACTCACATGGACGCCTCCAGAACAACTTGAAAAGCGTCGTAGCCCCCGAGATGGGTACTCCTAACAGGGTTCGTTCGGACGGCAGCACTCCGAGAGACATCAGAGATGCTGAGGAGTTGCGGGTCAAAGACCCTGCTGCCTCTTACAAAGAGGCTCTTCAAGGCCATCTGAAAATGGCTGTCGTAGTTGAGGGATTCCCTGAAGTCGAACTCAATGAGGACCAGGCTAAAGCAATTGAGGCGATATTCGAGAGTAGAATCGATGGAAATCGACCAAGAGAGGTGATTCCAAGATTCGAAGATTGCTGCTCCAAAAATCACGCCCTTTATCGTGATATGTTCGGATGGAGTTCCCAGGACATGGCTCATCGAAGCCGCGAAGGATCTGAATCCATGGGAGGGAGTCACGGTAAAGGTCATAGACAGTAAAGACCTCCCCGAACCGGTCAAAGTAATGACCTGGACACCCGGGACCTCCGTGGAACTGGTGGCCGCCTTGAAGAGGTTGACAGTCCAGATTCCAACTTTAAAGGCGGAGAAATGGAAAGTGATTGACGATCAGGCGGAAAAGAACATGACACAGCTAGTTTTCTGTGTCGGCGACGCAGCGGTCGAGGCTCTCGAAGACTCGAGTGCAAACCATAATATGGCTTGAAGAGGATTAATTAAAAAAATCTTCACCAAAGAAGAGCCGAGCGACAAACCTCCGAAAATGTCTCCGGAAAAAGGCAGGAGATTAAAATGGGTAGTTGGATTCGCAACTCATCAGTTTTGAATTCTATCAAAATCAATCTCCATCATACAAAGGCAGCTTCTGCAATCTAAAGCAGACGTCTGATAGCGGAACTATCAGCTTTTGCCCTCATTTAAGAACCTAGGTACTACAAGTTAGACGTTAAAGGTATCAGTCAGAAGAGCGGTTCTGTTATATGCTGTAAGACCGGTGAAACACCTAGGGCAGCGATATTTGTCAGAAGTAATGTTGAATTTATCAGTATACGAAGATTTTGCTTCAGAGATCGAATAGCAATAACAATTGAACACCAAGTAAGAAGTTCACGTCAGCCCTTGGTGATATGTTCAGCGTATCAACCCTTTGACGCTGCAGACCAACCACTATCTGAAGAATGAAGACAACTGTTGGAACACTGTGAAACGAGAGGATGGCCACTCCTCATTGGATGCGATGTTAATGCGCATCACTCACTATGGGGCCGAGAGGACATCAACAGTAGGGGTGATTCTCCATTAGATTATCTTATGACAACCGATTTAACCCTATTTAGTCGAGGTTAGTCTTCTACTTTTGTGACTGTAAGATGTCAAGAGGTGATTGATCTCACTTTATGCACAATACGTTTGAGTGATCAGCTTGAGGGATAGCATGTATCGCATGAGACGTCATCATCTGGTCACAAGCATACATGCTTTTCCATAAAAGCAGATAGATGCGATCTTGTGAGGTATAAGTACCCAAGAGTAACTAACTGGGATAACATCAGTGGACCTCTTGAAGCTGTACTGAAGAGGATCGGGCCTATCGAGCTATAAGGACTAAAATATGGAACTTGTATAAGGTTGTTATTACGAGGTATAACGACGAGGTACAGACTGCAAAGAGGGACTCCTGGAAGGGGTATTGTCAGGGTGTAGAAAGTATACCTAGCACCGCACGACTGCAGAGAATCTTAAGAGGTAACTCGTCATGTTAACTGATAGCATCAATGTTGCCATCGGGCGACATGACCGAGACAGCGGATTCGATGTTGAGCACCTGATGCAAGTCTATTTTCCGAGGTCGACGTTGGATCAAACGCCAGAGGGAAAAGCCTTT
The DNA here is from genome assembly GCA_032362435.1 of Melikaiella ostensackeni. Lineage (NCBI taxonomy): Eukaryota > Metazoa > Arthropoda > Insecta > Hymenoptera > Cynipidae > Melikaiella > Melikaiella ostensackeni. The sequence goes on from JAUMHM010012595.1 coordinate 13,386, forward strand.
GAGCTTTACTTCTCAGGCGAGCAAACAAACAGAACCGTGGGAGAACACTGGAAGGTTGCTAACCAAATAGTCACGTACTCAAAAATCAGGTGAGTCGTTAATCAATTTGACCCATTCAATGCCGCAGGAGATGACGAGATCTTTCCTGCGTTGTTACAGAAAAGGTTAGAATTTTTGGTGGGGTCATTGTGTAGCAGATTTGAAGCGTGTTTAGCAATGGGATATACCCCCGGGGCTTTGAGGAAGGTTAAGGTAAAGTTTATTCCTGAACCGGATAGGTCGACCTACTATGAAGCCAAATCTGTTAGACTAATTAGCCTAACATTAGAGGGCGCATTCAGCAATACCCCTATAGACACAGGGCTATGTAGATGACCTATTAATCCTTGTGGAAGGGAAAACATAAGGGGACATTAGTTGAACTCATGCAAAAAGCACTCAAAGTAGTTGAGAGGTGGTGTGGCGATCGCGGCCTATCCGTTACCCCGGATAAAACGGAACTTATGTTTTTCACGAGGTGGAGAAAGCTCCCTGACCTCAGAAAATCAGAGTTCTGTAGCAGGATAGTTTAGTTTTCGAAATCTGTGAAATACTTGGGAGTCATATATGATTCCAAGCTTACCTGGAAGGCCCACGTCGATACGGTAATTGAGAAGGCCAAAATGGCCTCTTGGGCCTTTAAAGGTGCTGAAGGGAAAACTTGGGGACCGAAACCCGAGGTGGTGTACTGGTTATATACAATAATAGTCAGACTAATAATTCCATATGCTTCATTGATATGGGTATCAAGGACGGAACTAATTGGCTGCGAAAAACAACTGCAAATCCTGCAGAGAGTATTTTGTCTAACGATCTCTGGCTCAATGAGATCTACACCGATCGCATCATTGGAAATACTATTGGGCTTGCCAAAATTGAACCTGTTTGTAAAGAAACAGGTGTCGATGGAGACACATAGATGCATGGTGAAAGGCCCCAGTAGTGCGGTTGAGGAGACACACTCGACTAGATCTCGAAGAAATGCTTTTTGTGAAGATCACGTCCCTGACATGGAACCTGACTGTATGGTCGGGAAACTCTCGCTCATGAAGGTGATATTTCCTCCTTTAAAGTAATATTTCCAAAAAGAGAAGTATGGCGTGGTGAGCGAAGTAGAGAGGCATTATTTAAACCGGGAAGACTCATCTGGTACATAGATGGATCCAAAGACTTCCAAGGTACTGGAGCTGAAATCCATGTGAGAATACCCAGGGCTGACAATGAATAGCGCTGGGCTAATTTCCCATTGTATCCCATGCTGCACTTAAGGCTCTTGAATCACATGAGGTTACTTCCAAATTATTATGGAACTGCCTTCAGGTTCTCCTTCATGCATCGACAGACAACTGGATCAAACTGATCTGGGTGCTCGGTCCTGAAAACATCATGGGAAACGAAAATGGATATGGAAAAAAATAGGTAAAGGTTGTCGTGGAGTTATTAACTGGCCACTGTCACTTGAACAAACATTTACACACAATAGGATTTGAGATCGAACCTAGATGTCGTAAATGTGGTCACTCGGAGGAAACAGCGCATCACATACTGTGTGAATGTAATGCGCTCGCTATACTCAGAGAAAGATATCTTGGGGATTATTTTTTGACCCCGGAAGAGTTTGCTGACATCCCCTATGAAGCAATATATGCCTTCATGGCGAAAATTTCTCTAGTGGGTGATGTTTAATGAAATGGGCGTAGTACGATAGGTTTCACCGCAGTGCTTTGGGTCTCTTAATAGCCCTGCATGGATAATAATGTTAATAATATTTTATAATATTATCATCAGGCGAATGGGAGAATATCAATATTATTTCTTAAGACTCACGAATTGATAGAGAAATCATAGATTTCTTAAGCCATGATTTAAAAAACAGGTCTTAATTTTTTGCGAATAAGTACAGAAGGAAATGTTCATTAATAAGGAGGAGGTTATCCTCTATTGAAAATCAATTTTTTTATATAAAACAATCATTGAAATAATGTTTCAAACTTTATTATTATTTCTATAGATTTTTGAACCACTTAACTGTTTCGAACATTCGATTTATTGAGCTTTTTTACAAACAAAGCTTTCTAGTGTTTGGAAATGCCGAATTACATATCTTGACTTACAGTGACTTAATTTGTGTGTCAACACAATACTTTTCAAATAACAACTCACAAGGCGCGGACGAAGTGAAACTAAAAGGTCACAAAATATACAGCAACTGCATTCCCAGAAAATGGCAGAAAATGGATTAAGTGAATATTTTTATTTAAAAATAAGTAGATTTGGAATATGGGAATTTTAAATTTTAAAATAATATTAATTTTCATCAAGCAGCTTTGAAAATAAAAAACGTATGATTTTTTATTTCTTTTGTGTACTTTTTTGAAATCATAATTTACAAGGGGAACCTATTCCTTTCGGAATTTTGTTTGGATTTATACTCCTCTCAGTAACAGGTCACTACCAAACTTGTGTCTTTCAACTCCCGATTAGATCAGGCGCTCAGAGGGGTGAAAAAACGTCCGTGTACAAATTAATTTTCAGACTACAATTTTTATCCAATTTTAATTTTTTTAAACGAGAGGAAATAAAATTGCGCGTGGAACGTCCATTGTTCTTGAGGAAACCAATTGTCACTTTTTTTAATTTACCAAAAAAACAACTTTTCACTTTATACGAGCATCGCTTCTTATAAAATGTTTGTATTGAATCCAACATGCCTTATATGGGTGACCAAACTATCTAAGAACACTTTTCAATGGTGGTTTACAGGTTCAAAAATTAATTGCATTTTTTATAAACAAATGAGTACTTGGAAATGCTTTCGTGGGGATTAGAAGTGTTTGATCATTAAGTTCTTACCAAATTTAAAAAACATTTATAAGCAAAACGAGTTTTTCGATCAAATAGATGAAAATCAATGAATAATTTGATATGTCATGAAGAAATTCAATAAAAAATTGCTCCCTGAAGTCATATATAATGAGAATACGACTGTTTCTTCACGAAATCCATCAGCATCAGTAGGCAACAAACCTTATTTATCATATTTATTCATCACATAACAATTAAAAATCGTTTGACCGAACCTGAATAACAAATTCTCTGTTGTCTATTTTGCGACTTACAAACCTCGTTCTTCTAACATAATCGCCTGTGAGTGACTGATTTTCAAACTTCGATATAAAACTTGCACTATCATAATATATAATTTGGTGTGCTATAAACAAATATGATACACAATTGCTCTCTGAACTCATTTATAATGAGAATGCGGCTGTTCCCCCACGAAATCCACCAGCATCAGTAGGCAATAAACCTTATTTATCATACTTGTTCATCAAGTAACAATTGAAAATTGTTTACACGAGCCGTATTCTCATAATTTCCCTTAGTTTCCACCTGTTCAATCAAGAAACTTGTTCTGCCTATAAATGTTTTAAATTTGGTAAGAACTTAATAACATAAACACTGCTAACCCCAAGAGAACCATTTTCAAGGACTTATTTGTTTATAACAAATGCAACTCATTTCTAAACTCTTAAACTATCACTGAACAATGTTTTTATATGGATTGGTCACTCATATGAAGCATTTTGGATTAAACGCAAATATTTTTTACAAGACGGTGCTTGTCTAAAGTGAATTTTTTTTTTTCATTTTGTTCAACAAACAAAAGAAGTAACAATTGATTTTTCTGAAAACACACGGACTTTTAACGTGCGATTTCACTTCCTTTCATTCCAAAAAATATATTCGAATCGGATAAGAATTGTAGTATGAAAGTCAATTTGTCTACGGACCTTTTTTGCCCCACTGTGAGGCGGCAGCGTTCCGAGTTTTTATCCGAAAAGGCTGGGCTTAATTCCTGCTGCCTGCACTTTTTGCCAATATTCTTCATTAAATTTTTTTTATTTTAATTGACTATTAAATTCATTCAAATCAAGCCAAAATATCCATTTCTGCTTCCTCATAGAGGAAGCTTTGTAGTCGTCACAATTTCAAATATTTTAAAAATGATTAAATTCAACGTTTTT
>JAUMHM010012622.1:0-17449 GCA_032362435.1 Melikaiella ostensackeni
CCAGGAAAATGACATTATAATAGTAGATAGAGGTTACCGGGATGTCACAGAGCTACTGGCTCGCCTCGGTATCAAATTCAAAATACCTCTACTACCTGGACAGCGACAACTTTCCATAGAGGAAGTCAATGATTGACGTTTATTCACAAAGTCCAGATGGATTGTAGAGGCTAGGAATGGTCACATTAAAACAATATTTAAATTCTTGGACAATACTGTGCCGATTCCGCATTTTCCAAATCTGGGTGATTTTTATCGTATCGCTGGTGCAATTATAAACAGGTATCATCCTCTCATTACCATGGAAGGAGCTAATATAGATATGGTTCGACAATTGCCTCAAAAAGCCAGACAACCGAATGTGTTTCAAGCTCTGGTAGAGGTTGAGGGACTGCACACACAAGACGCTCAAAAATGGGCTCGCTTGAACTCTGAACATATACCCGATTTTTCACTATTAACTCTGAATTATTTAAAAGAGCTGTCTATTGGGACATTTCAAATAAAATGAGCCCCATCCTATGTACAGGACAAAATGCAGAGGGGCGACACAAATGAGTTCCAGGTTGAAATGTTAAGAAATGCAGAGAGGATACCAGAAGCTGGATTATTAAGGATAAGAGTGTACTCATAATTCCGCTTCGCAGGAAAACATCAATTATTGATCGCATATCAACCTTCTTACGAAGATGACGGAATGAATGACGAGGATGTCAAACTCGTACGAGGTTACTACTGTACGTGTAAGTCTGGTGCTCGAACTGTTGGCACATGTGCACATGTTGCCAGTGTATTGTGGTTTCTCGAGTATGAACGCCATTAACAAAATATTCGATACCCCTCGATAAGACTTATCAATGCAATTAATGATGCTGGAAATAGGGCGCAAGAAGAAAATCTCCTTGACGTCATAGATATTTAAAAATATGTCATCTCAGAGGTAACCACTATCCATATATTCTATATTCATATCCATATTCCCCATCTTTGATTAGCTCAATAACATTGACCTCTCCGCGTCGTCTAGACTCTTTCAAAGCTTGTCCTTATAGACTGGATGATCTTGTTTTAATTATCTGGATCATTCACAATCTTGTCTTGATTGGTTGATTCATTCCCAATCTTGCCTTCACTGACTGAATCATGTCCTATCTTGACTTTGTTGGCTAGATTATTTAGAATCTTGCCTCCTTTGGTCAGACCATAATTAATCTTGACTTCTTTGGCTGGATTGTTCCAAATATTACTTTTATTGGATGAATAATTTCCAATCTAGCCTTTACTGGCTTGATCATGTCCAATTATGACTTTATTGCCTAGATTATTTCCAATCGTGCCTTCATTGGCTGGACTATGCCCAACCTTGCCTTCATTAGCTGTATTGTTCCAAATATTGCTTTCATTGGTTAAATTATTTCCAATCTGGCCTTCACTGGCTGAATCATGCCCAATCTTGACTTTATTGTCTGGACCTTACCCAATTTTGCCTTCATTGGTTGGATTGTTCCAAATATTGCGTTCGTTAGCTAAATCATTTCCAATCTGGCCTTCAGTGGCTGGATTATTTCCAGTCTTGATTTTATTGGGAAGTATAATATATTTCCAATCTTGTCCTCATTGGCTGGACCATATCCAATCTTGATAATAACGTAGCGCGTAGTTGCAAGTAACATTCTCTTAGACATTATTAGTGACTTTTTAAAAGCAAGTATCGCTTGTTATTACATAGGGAGGTTTTGTATCCAAAAACGCTTATCTTGGATGCTATAGACAGCACCTGCTTGTCTTAGCATTTGGTTATTGATTAAATGGTCAGACTTTAGCACACTTTCTGCACACGAAGAAGTGAGTGGGTTATTTATGTCCAAATCTTAAGCATTACCAAAAGTGGATGATATATATGGTTGGTACAATATCACTTGAAATTGACCTCATTTAAGCACTGTTGCTGCCCTCAAACTGTGAGTGTTGCAGTTAGTTAAAACATTCAGCGCTTAGGGTTCGAACGTAGCTGGAAGTGGACGATATACATGATTGGCACAATAGCACTTCATATTAAATTTATTTTAGCACCGTTGCTGCCCGAAAACTGTGCGTGTTGCAGTTAGTTAAAAATATGAAGCGCTCAGCATTCGAACGTAGCTGGAAGTGGATGATTTATATGATTGGCACAGTAGCACTTCATACTGAATTTATCTTAGCACTGTTGATGCCATCAAACTGTGTATGTTGCGGTTAGGTATAAATATTGAGCGCTTGGCGTTCGAACGTTGCCGGGAGTGTACGATATACATGACTGACACAATAGCAGTTGATACTAACCTTATTTTAGCACCGTTGCTGCCCTCAAACTGTGTTATTGCAGTTAGTTGAAAATATTGAGCGCTTAGCGTTCGAACGTTGCCGGAAGTGTACGATATACATAATTGGCAAAACAGCACTTGATACTGGCTTATTCTAGCACCGTTGATGCCCTCAAACTGTGAGTGTTGCAGTTAGTTGAAAATATTGAGCGCTTAGCTTTCGAACTTTGCTGGAAGTGTACGATATACATGATTGGCACAACAGCACTTGATACTGGCCTTATTTTAGCACCATTGCTGCCCTCAAACTGTGAGTGTTGCAGTTACTTGAAAGTATTGAGCGCTTAGCGTTCGAACTTTGCTGGAAGTGTACGATATACATGATTGGCACAACAGCACTTGATACTGGCCTCATTTTAGCACCGTTGCTGCGCTCAGACTGTGTGTGTTGCTGTTAGTTAAAAATATTGAGCGCTTAGCGTTCGAACTTTGCTGGAAGTGTACGATATACATGATTGGCACAATATTACTTGATACCGTCCTTATTTTAGGACTGTTGCAGCCCTTAAACTGTGAATTTCGCAAATAATTAGAAAAATTGAGCGCTTCACGTTCTATCTCTGCGAGAAGCGGAGGATTTATTTGATTGTTATAACCGCACTTGATGCTGACGTTATTTTAGCACTGTTGTTGCTTTCAAACTGTGAGTGTTGTAGTCAATTTGAAATATCAGGCGCTTAGCATTCGGCTGTTGCGAGAAGCGTGCTGTGAGAGTGCGCTAAAACTGTCCACTTCTCCTTAAATTTTGTCAAGGATATTTAATTGGACCCTTTTAACCTACAATATTACCAAGTTTCATCCAAATCCACCGAAAGACATTTTCCCATGTATTGTGTGCGGGGTCCTTCCTTTTCTAGTTATCTTGGTCATACGCAGAATCGTTACGCGGCGAAAAAAGGTTATGACGGTGTACTAGTTCTCTTTGATCTAAAGTTTCCCGAAACTCTATGAGTTTATCGTACGTCTTAATGTCACGAATCAGGAATGTTGTTTGAAATTCATCTGGAAAGTGCCTAGATAGATCATTAATAAAGATTTCGCATTCAGAGAGTGGTGATATCAGGCCTTTTCCATTGTTTATTATTTTTGTAGCATATCCAGCGCGAGAAAGCTCTTAGGGCCTCTGATGAGATAGGCCCTAAAACAGATCCCTGCGCAACTCCAGAAGTTACCAGAAGCCAATTAGATAAAATATTTCTGTCAGGACCCAAAACCGCTTGCTGCATGTCGAGAAGATAAGCAGAAAATCATGCTACAACATCATTTGAGCGTCCAGTTTCCCTAAATTCGCTAAGGAGGATACCATGATGTCAAAGCATACTTTATAGCATTGATGATTATTAACAGAGCAGTATGGGTGGTGTAGACTTACTTAAATCCCGTTTGGTATTTATCATAGAGATTTTTAGTTTCAAGGTATTCGGTCAATTGTTCAGATATAATTTTCTGAATAACCTTAGAGGACGCTCATAATAGAGTGCGAAGCCTTTAATCACTTAAAGGATCCGGGTTCTTAACCTTAGGTATAGGGCGAATAATCTTTTTTTTCCATAGGGCAGGGAATTTACAGGAAATAATGGAATAAGTGAAAAGTTCAACTAAGTGAGGAAAAAAGACCGAACTTCGCACGCAGTTAGTTCAAAATGCATTTTCGAATTAATTCACAAAATAATTTTTTTTCAAATGAGACTCCATCTTCCTGGAAGTAACAAGCCATATTATGAGAAACGTCTGCAAATGTTTTTTGCTGTCAATGAGGAATTGAACGCAAAAAATAATTCTAAGGGAAGAATAGATATATTATTCGAAAACTCTTATATAGACCTAAAATTTTGTTGTTTATATGTGCTCTTATTCTTTGACACCATATCAATACATTCTAGTCAACATTACAACACTCCAAATAGAAGCCAGAATTTTTTAAATTATGATTGGTTTTTATGGAGATAGACAAAAAAAATGCTTATTCGATAATACGCGAACTTTCGATGCGCCAGCCATGTATATTCAAGTTTCAACTCGTTTGGGGAAAAACGCAAAGACATGTGTTTTTCTGGAGCCTAAAGGGAACTCCGGGATAGTGCTACTGCAATTTTCTAGCCCGATGTATTTTCGCCGGGCAGGCGTGCGCCTTATTATTCCAATTATTGAAGAAACATTTTTTATCTTTCCTGAAAAAGCACTCTGAAGATCGATTTCCAATCCTCTTTATATAATGTATGAAAATACCAGATAAAACTATTCATCTATTTGACCGTAAACCTGGAACCTCACCCATTGTTTCTAGCAATATTCTCACATGGTTCTGATGCCCTGCCCCCCCCCCGGTCCCCAAAAAAAAGAAAACTCTTGTCTGGATGCGCCCCTGCTGTAATCAGGTGGTGTTGTCAAAGATACGGCCAGTCTTAACACATCTTTCATGGAACCACTAATTGTACTTACCACAATTGTAGTGTTTGGAACTACTCATGATATGCTCCAAGCACTTATTACACATGTTGGAGATAGTGTCACTGATATTGTTCATGTTGACACTTGACAGCTATGCAGAGAAGAAAATTCAAATTCGAGAAGCTGGATGGAGCCAGTGACTATAAAACAGGCAAAAAAGTCCAGATTTAAGGTGAAAATAACGTCAATTCACAAATGCCAGTATACTTTGGATTAGAAAAACACTGCAGCCACTGAATGAAGAAGTCAGATCGAAAGCACAGAAAGAAGACATAAGATATCCAGATCAAAGAAAAACATCCACGAAAATCAGAGCCGTCGACACTACGGTAAAAAGAGCTCACATTAAGGAGTGATGTACGACGGGTTCGTCACGTTCATGTTACGTATACAGTAAGAACGTTTTCATCCCAGTCATAAAGAAGCGTGAGTGCGAGTAAAAAGCCAATAGATGTCGCATAAGAGCGTCCTTTTTGCACTCATTGATATGACTGGTATGAAAATGACTTTACTGTACGTAAAATCAGAGATAATACTAAAATGCTTATCGGATTTCAAAAAAAGATTTTTATGAAGATTTAGTGATAAGTTAAGAGGCCCAGTAATCACCAGGTACACAGTTATCGCAAAAATTTATGAATATTTCGAATAACTTGTGAACAATAATATTTTTAGGTATTTTTTACCGTAGGCGAAAATAATGTCTTTAAGGAAATCTTATCAAAACAACTATAATACCATTTATTTTCATAAGAGAGAAATTGATAAAGTTGATGTCTATTACTTAACTTGCGATGGCGATTACATATAGGCCATACGATACATGACGATACCTGCTACTTTCGCCCCTTCAGTACTCAGAAGCTTCATTACTTTTGTTGTTTTGATTTTTCAGTATTTTTCTGTCTAAACGATACATTTTTCTACATTTACTGTGTCTATTGCTTCACAGACTGCTGGTCGAACACAGAATTGCATATATGTATTAATATTAAACAAAAAATAAAAAACATTATATGTAACAGTATTCTTATGTTTCTACGCCATTTAATATCCCAGCACATTTTAAAGAGGCAAAATAGTATATTGTGCTATAAGTGCGCGAAGTAGGTGATTCAAGACAAATGTGAGGTTTGGAGCCTGAGCAAAGCGAGGGTGTCCTTTACACTCGTCTTGAATCAACCACGCGCTCTTGATACACCTAATATTTTTTGAAACAACTGATTGCGAAGTACGCAAAGAACAGGCCGATTTTATTCGCACACGGCTAGGTGTGTGCGAACAAATTCTGCCACAAAATTTGAAAATTAGGCACTTCGTGCACGCTTCGTAGGCATAAGAAACTCAATTTCGCACGCAGTTGTTTCAAATAGTATTTTAAAATAAATTCACAAAATAATACTCCTTTTTTTCAGATGAGACTCCATCCACCTGGAAGTGACACGCCATATAATGGGAAACGTCTGCAAATGTTTATTGCTGTCAATAAGGAGATGGAGGCAAAAAAAAATTCTGAGTGAATAATAAATATTTCATTTGGAAACTCTAATATAAATCTAAAATTGTATTCTTAACAAATGTTCTGATTTTTTGGGACTTAATAAATACATCCTAGTCAACATTATAACTTTTTAAAATAGCAACCAGAACTTTATTAAAAATGATTAGTTTTCAAGAAGATAACCAAAAAAGCAACAAAAAAAAATAATTAAAATACACGAACCTTTAACAAGCTAGCTATATATACTTGAGTGCTTACTTGTTTGGGAAAAACTGCAAAGATATGCATATTTCTGAAGCCCAAAAGAAACTCCGGGATAGTGCCACAATGTCACCTATGTATCTGTGGAATAAAACACATAAATTCCGAAGTACTTACTTGTGCTGAATTTTAATCTGGTTTCGATTTGTTTCTACCAGCTCTAATTTTAAGTATATTTGCAACTTATTTCCTCAATAAATATTCTTTCAATAACAATTTTTTTTAATCATTGTGCAAAATGTTATAGATCGTTTTTTCGAAAACAGGTGAGACAAGTTTTTAACGTGATTTTTAACGCCAAATCCAAGAGCATCTAAAGTTTTGCGATATTTTTAACAGTTTCCGTGATAATCATAAAAAACGAAGAAAAAACACGAGCAATTAGGGTTTTTTGGAAACCGTGATATTAAAAAAAGTTTACTTTTTAAAAAAAACAACAGACGACTTTTTTTGTTTTCAAATGCTGAAGAAAACTAGAAAAAATCATTGTAGCATTCACCGTTCTTGAAATATAGTGAAAATAAAAACGGGGTAAGATGTAAAAAAATAAAACTTTTTTGTTTGAAAACCGTCAGGAGTATCAGAAAATTGAGGCGCTCGTTGGATTTAGCGTTGAAAATGCATTGAGAACATGTCTTTCATGTTTTTAAAAAACTGATCTATATTATTTTGCACGATGATTAAAAAATTTTCATCAAGAAATTAAGTTGCAAATATCTCTTAAATAAGAGCTGGTGGGGTTCAGCGCAAAAAAGTAATCCGGAAATGACGTGTTTAATTTCACAGATACGTAGGTGACATTTTGCCGACCAGTGATTTTCAGTGCAATTGTATTGTGGAAGAAAATAACACACGTCCGAAAAGAGGTGCTACGGAGCCATAGAAAATATGATCGCAGGAAGCATAGCATAGCATAGCATGATGCAAAAGTTACACCTGCGTCAAGAAACATGACTGAAGGCCAGCATATTCCGAAAACTAGTAAATTCTTTTAATTATCCTCTTTAATATTAAATTTTCTCAACCATTTACTGCACTTATCTACCTCTTAATTTTTCCAAATGAGTTTTGTCTTCTGATTTTTACACTTCCAAGCTCTGGCACTTCATGAAAACTCAAATCGAAGTTTTTACTCACTTTGGAGTCACAGCCACTGACGAAAGAACCTTCAAATTTTGTTGATTTTTGATTTTGAAGTGCAAATTAAATGTTCGAAGCAAATAATCATCAACTCAGACGTGTTATTCAGATCAGAGCAACTTACTGCAGTAATTATTCATTGAATCGGACGATAATTTGAGGTGAACGCTTTGTTTTTGTGATGTTTTTTCGTGTATTTAAAATGCTGATTGCGGTCATATTGGTTAGTTCGCGTAGGGACCGATAGTGTCGCATAGCATGTTTAAATCCCCAATACCTACCAACGCTCGTCTCGATTCTCATGAGTACTCGCACTGACGTACGAGGGTGTTAGAAATCAGTTAATTTTAGAAATTAAAAGTATAGATCATCCTCGTTACTCACGCAGCGAAAAAGTTGCACCAGAAATGGGGAAGGGTTCAGGCCCGAATCTAGGCACAGGCGAAATAGGTATTTACCTGGCGTGCCACTTAAACGAGAGCGCCGAAATTGGAAGGGTGGAAAAAATTGTTTCAAAGTGAAAAACCGAATTTGAAAAATCAAAATGAAAAAAAAATTGAGAGAAATATTGTACTCTAATAAATGAGATGTTACTTTGAGTCACACGGGTGTTCATTTATTTTAGTTCTAAGGGTTACGAAAACCCATATAAGTGGGCGCCAAGTTTGAAAGAAAGGGCGCCAAATGGTATCCTGCCTATACCGAGAAACATCCTTGGCCCTGAGAGAGTTAGATAATCGAGGGGAAAAATACAACGATAACCAGCCACTTAGCTAGTAGGTAAATCGGGCTTAACGATCCCGGAATTCGATTGCCGCCTGTTCGAAGTGCAAATCATTCAAAATTACCTCCTACTTGAGCGAATCGCGGTATTCATTTTCAAAGTCAGCGATTTCAGTGTAGGTAAAGCTCCAACAATATATGACGGTACTACCATGATTTCGGACGTAGGACATACGGTACGATATAGTGTACAGGTATACGTAATGTTTTATCGAGATAAAAATCACTGCAAACCAATTTTATGCTTAAATGCAGCCGCGGGTAGCCGATATTTTTGCATCCCGTGCAATAAGAGTTATGCAGATCAAGCCACTCATCGATGTATAAATGAATGTAGGTCATGCCATTCAATACCCTCTTGCAAATCTGTGGAGAATTTTAAAAAATCTTACAACCACCAATGTGGAACATTTTATTGTAAAAATTGCAGACACACATGTCTCCGATTAACGAGTGTCTCTCTAGTTCCCCGAAGCGAATCGGTTTTGTTTTTATGACTCAGAAACACGACAAACAAAAACGCTTCAAGGAGATAATTCAGTGAATATTCATGAGTCGAATCTCTGTGTAGCACAGAAAGTCTGCGCTGATTATTCATCGAATGAAAATATTAATGAATCTTATCTATATTGTAGTATCCGACAGCTAATATTCAAAGGAGAGGAAGTTGTACAAGAGTTTGTAGCAGATACTCGTACGAAACTTTCGTTACGTTACGATGCGTCTTTTTTTGGACGAATCAAATTTTTCGTTATTTTGTTTATCGTTATTGCTATCAACATCAAAAACGATTTATACTTTTGTTTCGTTTCGTTATTAAAAGGAGGAAACTGAATTAAATAACGAAATGAACGTTCCTAGATAATGACTATTATTAACTTTATTAATTTGATAGCCGAGAAAATTATATAGCCGTGGATTTCTAGGATTCACTGGGAGATTCACCAGATCGAATTTCAACATGCTTTGAAGGCATTGCGGGGCAAACCCTTCTAAGGTACCGCAAAAAAGTCTAAAAGTCGCTAAAATTTCTGAAAGACACAAATATGAGAACTGAGACAACCCGGGTGCACCAGAGGACACACGTGGGCGCTTAAGCATATTCTTCGAAGAATTTTGAGATCCTGCGTTCCTGCGTAGGTTAAATTTTTTCTTGAAGAGCAAGAATAATTTGGGTTTACCAGGGGTACATCCTGAAACTCAACTCGGTTGAACCTGCAGACAAAAAGCAACGGATTCAAACCAGGTTGAGTTTGGACGTAGTGTAGGAGGTTCACTAGGCCGAACGTTGACATTTTTCGAATCCGTTCAAACTCAAATTTCGACCCGGCATGCACTTGAGCGGACCGAGGTCATCTTTACTTTTTGGAGAACACTTAATTTAGCCTTCGCAGGGATACAGTGTCTCAAAATTCCTCAAGGAAAATGTTTGAGCGACCTTTAGATCCCTTAGAAAGGTTTGCCCCGAAATGCCTTCGGACGATTTTAAAGTTCGATCGAAATTCTCGACTATATAATTTTCTTAGTTATTAAATTTTAAAATAATCAATAGTCATTACCTAAAAACGTTAATTTTGTTATTTAATTTAGTTTCCTCCTTTCAGCACCAAAACGAAACAAAATTAGAAATGATTTTTGTTGTTGATGGCAATGACAGTAACGAAAATAACGAAAATTTCGATATGCATTAACGTAACGTAATGAAAAGGAGCCTATTCCTTTGTTTCATTTCGTTCGAATCCCTGTTTTTTAGAGCATGTAACGCGCGGAGGGAAAAATTCGGACAAAGAATTTGCATTGCACACAATGCAAAAGGATTTGACCTGCAATTTATTCTCCGATACCTAGTGGAGGTAAAAGGTAACAGAATGCGTCCAAAGGTAATATCGAATGGTGCTAAAATCATGCTTATGAGGTTCGGGGTATGTGAACTTGTAGATAGTTTAAATTACATGCATATACCACTAAGTGCTCTCCTCAAAGCATTCGGACTCACATGCCAGGGCTTCAAGAAAGGTATATTTCCACATTTTTTCATCAGACCATAAAACGCTTCTTATGTAGATCCTTTACTTCCGGTGGAGGACAACTCTCCCGACACCATGACAATTGAGGCTCGGAAAGAATTTCACGAGTCGTATGATTCCTGGAACAACAACTACTTTCTTGATTCTCAAACAGAAACTATAGAGTATTGCGTGAGCGATGTGGCGTTACTGCGTCGCCCATGCCTCACATTAAGTTCGATTTTGTAAAAATGTGGTAATGTTTGCCCTTTCGCGAAATGCACCACCACACTCAAATTTAGTCTCAGTTCGTTTGAAATTGCCTTTTAATAGACAATGTTACAATCCTCTTGGCAAAACTGATCATAATTTTATGAAAAGAAAATTTGAGAAATGTTCCACAAAGCATTTGTGACAAATTTCCATTTTTTACCAAAAAGGATTTCATTTGCGGTGAGTGCTATGAGAAGTTATTTGAAGGGTAAGCTCCTTGTGTCTCTATTGTAACCGCAGATATTGATTTCAACTTAAATGAGGATGAAATCGGCATGGATGCTGATACTGATTCTTCTTCTCTAAGTGATACTGAAATGTCACACGTAGACAAAAGACAAGCCATTGTATCACTAAGTACTTCGTTGCGAATTCTCGGACTTGAAGAGATAGATTTTCTTGAGTTTAAAATAAAACAAAAAAAGAAGGACGCGTTCAGAGAAGTCTGTGAAACTATGCGTTCCAAGTTTTTTGATTTTCCAAACGTAGAAGGTGAAGACGATGTAATTGTACCTCATTTAAAAGATAACTTTGATCAAGCTAAGTCAAGCAGAAGGAAGCAAATTAAAATTTTGACCATTCCACCGGAAACATGTCAAATTAGAAAGATAAAATCTGTATTTGGTTTTTCCAATCGTATGGATCGTAAAACCAAGAAATTAATAGAATTGAAGGGGTTTTTGTCTTCTTCTGATCAAAAAGTAGCGAAAACTTTACCGAATGAAACAGTAATATGCCTCAAAGAATTTTATAGAGATGATGACAACAGTCGTTTAATGATAGGTAAAAATGACTGTGTATCGGTTAAAGTTAATGGAGAAGAACCCAAAGTCCAAAAGCGTTGAGTCTTATGGAACTTAAGAGAATTTTATGTGGCTTTCAAAAATACTCATCCAAATGAAAAAGCTGGATTCTCAGTTTGCAGAGTTAAGACCAAAAGAGTGTGTCTTAGCTGAAACGAGTAGCATCCACGATGATTGCGTTTGCATTTTCGATCAAAATGCGAAACTTGTGTTTTTCGATGGAAAAATTTCAGAATTAGTCAAATCTAAATCTTTGCCATTTGCAACTCCCAAGCATTGGGCAGCTCAATCGATTTTGCAATCCTGTTCTAATCAAGTGCTATTTTAATGAATGTGAATGCTGCCCGGGTAATGACAATCCGAAGGTTCTATTAGAGGAAGCATACGCAGCAAATTTCAGTGAACAAATCACGTTTAAACAATGGGTTACCACAGATCGACCTGATCTAGAAACTGTAATTAAATCAGTAAACGATTTCGTGGATTTCTTAAGTGACCATATGAAGAGACTTCTTCGACACGATTTCATCGCCAAACAACAAGGTTTACATCTCAAAGGCATGAAAGCTAATTTAAAAGTAGGTGAGCTTCTTATTCTTCAAGATTTTGCAAAAAATCACTGTATTGATCATTAAGATTCTTCACTAGGACGTCACTGGTCAAAAACACAAGTCACTAATTCATCCTTTTATGGTTTACTATCGTACACGTGAAGAGGAATTAAAACTCATTAGCTACGCTATTATACCAGACATGCAAGAACATAACACGATTGCTGTACATGTCTTTCAGAAAAAACTAATAGCCTTTTCACGCGAAACAGAAATTTTTTGTAAATGAAATAATATACTTTAGAGATGGGTCAGCAGCACAATACAAAAATCGCAAGAATTTTGTTAATTGAACAAACCACGAGGAAATCTTGGTTGTACAGGCAAATGGAACTTCCATGACCTCCCATTGTGATCCCATGTCAGAAGTAAAGACGAAACTTTTTTCTAATTCAAAATATTTCAATGTGGCAACTGTTTTAAAATCCACGAAAACAGGAAATCGTAAGTCGCGCAAGATTGCTCGCACGAATTGAGAAGTCCGAAAACCTTCTGACTGTATACCAGTAACTAAGCCACAGAGCGGCCCGCAGTTGTAACACACTTTGTCATACAGGACGATGCGTTTGAATTTTTTCCTCCGAAGCAACTCTCGATTTTTCTTCACTACTACAGGACTGATTACACTGAGTGATACGCAAATTCCATCAAATCACGAAAATTCCTGTGATCAGTCGGCATAGACTCCACCCCTTACAATTTCAAACACTTAAAACACTACTCACTTCTCTCTTTATGTAGATGGCATACAAATCCCATAAAAGCTTTTGCAGCCAGTCTTTTTGCATTTGATCTGAATCCTGATTTTTCTGAGCATTGCCAATCTCACTGCACTCTCGTTAAACATGGCAGCCTGTGAATCGAGCTTCGTGTAGAAGAAGCACTACAGCAAACTATTGTGACACGGTAAAATTTTACCTGTCACTCTGAAATGAATAGGCATAACTCCTCTCGCCGGCACCGGAATAAACCCTTCCAACTTTTCTCGCTTGGGAATTCGGAGCGAGGGTCAAACCATAAGATTTTGTATTTACTCGCTATTTTTTTTGTATTATTAAAACCATGCGAACGAGAGCGATTATGTCAACGGAGCAGTAACTGTCAACACCACATTATCGAAAGCGTCAGGGTTGTTCCACCACAGGACAGAAAGACAGGGAATGAGTACGCAAACGACCTGTCCTTTTCTGGCTCATGAACCCTCAGGCACCTTCCGCCATATTGGTCGAGGAAGGAGGTAGCGCCAATTACGGTGCGCCAGAAGGAGCGTAGACTGGAATAATTTGGTCTGTGACCGGCGCATGGACCTCATGCTAAAGGCGCCATGTTCGGAGGAACAGGAAGGAGCGCCAATCACGGCATATGAGAGAAAAAAACGATTCGCGAATCACAAGCATTCTTCATTATTCTCAAAGTCCATTCACCGGAAGCCTCGGAGATGACAGATGGCGCCACGATTTGGTAAACTTATCTAAGAAATTAACCCTCTTATACTTTCCTATTTGAGGGTTCTGAGTGGAGAAAAGGCAACAAAAAAAGGAACTCACTTATGCACGTAGGGTTATTTTATTAACAAAGTTTTTTTATATGTTTTGCCGCCAGAAATGTCGGTATGCTTTCCTCCAAGATGGCGGTCAGGGTCGAATTGGGATGCTGCGATTGGAGAATGACACGGACCAGGGCAAAGGGGACGCGCTCATTGGTTCAACTCAAATACAGCTACCAAGCGAACCTCGATACTCTCCGTTGCGCGGCACGTCACTTTCGCTCCGAACGCTTGTATAGTGGTTGAGTTGGAGGTTTTGGTTTTATACGTTGCCAACTAGAATTTTTGTCATTTGGTATTTTTCAATGTTGAAAATGAACCCGGTAAAGCTCATTGAGATTCCTAAAGTATCGCAATTTTTCCATTTTCTGGCGGAGGGTTTTGGCGGATCCTGTTAAATTGAGACACATGTAATGCCGCCAAAACGCTGAGTCAGCTTCCTTAGTGCCGCGGTAATGTTTCATGCTCTGTTTTAGCGATGTCAGAGAAACAGAAGGCATATTGGTTGAATTTTAGTAGTAATGTTAAGATTTCGATCCTTTACTTAGTAGATTTCGGAATGCATGTCACGATTTTTATCCTTATCGATTGAGTTATGGTAATAATGTTGCGAATCGATTTTTTTGTTCTTCAAATTATAAACATAAACTGATACAAATTTCTTTCGTGTTACAAGTATATGGGATCTTCCCCTCACTGGTCAGAAATATGTGGTCTGTTGAATTTCTTTATGTTGAAAATGGAGGGGGTAAGAGCGACGACTATGTACCAGGGTACATAAGACGCTCTGCTCAGTTGCCTCCAGTCTCTTGTAAAGGTCTCTTCAAGCACAACTTTACTGCAAACTAAAAAATTGGGCTATATAATCTACATACAAGGCTGGAAAAATACTTCGCTTTTGCGAACAATCACTAGTAAGCAAATCATCAATTTGGAAGAAGTAATCTGACAGGTTTTAAAGAACTTGACGATAAGAAGGACTTCTATTTTACCATGGAGTCAGAAGGAAGGAAATCTTTAAGAGTGCTCTCAACAATGCCAAGAAACTTCGTCACTGCTTTCGAAAGTAACGACAACAATAAATTCTCTGCAAATAGTCACACGAGAAGACAACGGGCGAAATAACGATAATAGCCAGGAACTTAGTCCCAGGCGGTATTCGAGTCGAAACTGAATCTTCAAATAAGAAATAAAACAACTGCCTCTAAGGCGTGCGCTTACGAAATTGTAAAGATTAAAAATGAAGAGCCTAGAGATATTACAGGCTCTTCAGGTTTCAAAAGTGCCAACGATTGGTGTGTACCGAGCAAATAAAATTTCTTAAACCTGAATAAGACCGGCTGGAATAGTCACTAACACTGATGACCACATTCAGCCCGGATCCTAAAGAATCGGAATCCATATCGATGGCAATAGTGGAGGGAGCTACTTTGAAAGTTTCGGGATACTGCCTCTCATTCCTGCACATATTTATCGCCTACGCAGAAGCTGTACCCTCTACAAATGAAACACAAAACAACTGCAGAGCCCGCACTCAAATTTATGTGGTCACTTCTGTATCATGTTTCTTGATCATACTATGTGGAATGTGGTTCTTTGCGTAATTGTATTGATATTCATACGGACTATCTAGTAGACAACGTACGCATTGTGATAAACTTCAACAAAAGACTGTTAGACAAGCGTAAACTGTCATGGGTTAGAGCTCCAGACTCTAAACATGGAGGCAGATGTGTTTGCTCACTAAGGAATCAAAATCGGTTAGATTCGTACGCACAATTATGCTCGTCGAAACTCGTTATTATGTGCCTTTTGCAAATATTATATATGATGTATAGGTGATAAGTTTCGTTCTCTTCTCTTATGTGAAATAATTAGTTGGAAATCGTTTAGTTTAGTATTTTCTCTTCGTCCCGTCCCTCTCGTACTTGTAGTGATTCGTTTCGTTACTTTGCACGTGCACTCTTATTCAAAGAATAAAATAAAGAATTTAGATGTATTTTTCTTTTTTGAAAATTGAAGAAACCATATGTAACCACGAAAAATTCGTTTTCATTAGTTCGCCTTTCCTTTAACTTTAATTCCTTATAACAAGGAATGAATTCACTTTGAGATAATTAGTTTCTCATAATTACAATTCCTTACTTTTGAAAAATTTGATGAGAATTACATAAGTTGCTATATTTATTTTCAAGTCCTATTCCTCAACTCATATTTTTACCACACGGCGCCAGCCGTCCACAAATTTCGTAGAGTATCAACCAGAGTAGACCGCCCACTCTAAATTCGCCAGAGTACCGGCCTAAGCGCTCAACGCCCCGCCCCCAAATTTGCCAGAATACCGGCCACAGCAGACCCCCATGCCGAATTCGCCAGAGTGGACCTACTCTACAAGAGGGTTCTGATGGTCATAACGTAGAGACAAAGATTTATGAGGTATTACTTTTTAGATTCTTTCTTTCAAAATGGTGATAAATTGGAAAATTTACTTAATCTTAATAAGATTGGTATCTAAAAATCTTACAAGATTTGTAATGGCTCCGTCAATGCCCTCCTAAAAGGTTGTGGAAAAAATAATGAATCTCGTTCCCCTACGTAGCTTAGTGGGTGAGAGTACCAGACCGGCAATCTGAAGACCTGGGTTCGAATCCCAGCAAAGCTAGGGAGGAATTTTTGACAGCTGAGAATAAAAACCATTTTGGTTTCAGACCAGTTGTTCAAAAACCGTTATTCCATCGAAAAAAAACTATATCACTACCCTCATCAAAAAAATAACATCAAAAATTCACTTTCTTCTTTAATTCATAAATATTCACAGTTGAGCTTATTCAATTACCTCAGATAAAAAAATTAATTCAAATCATGCTTTCTAAGCAGGTTTCAATTTTTTGGAATACGGCCGCAAATTCAACCAAAAATTCCGCAGATTTTTAGTAACAGTTATTGATGAATCATGAATTAACGTAAATCTTTTACTTTTAGGAGGAGAAGTTATTTATCGGCTGAATCCAAATAAATAATGCGTTAAATCTCATATAATTTTAATATATTTTGAGATTTTCATTTGTATTTTTTGTATAATATATTTGTACCATATGCATTTATTCTGAAAATGGAAGAAAAAACTTTTTTTTTCGAAAATACAAACTCTCATGGGCCGAATTAAATGTTACAATTTAAAGATAATTGAAAGTTAATTCATTGAACAAATTAATTGATAATGTAGTTTATATGACATGCTGTATATTTTCTTATCAGCAAACCTTAATTTCAATACAAATAATAGTGAAAAGGGTTACCGTACACCGGTTTTTGGAATTGTAGAAGGCAGGTTCTTTTTCAGTTTCTTCAAACAATATTTAGGGGTCGCCCATGGTCTTTTAATTTCGTCTTTGCAAAAGTTTAGAATCTCTGTAAGCGAAAAGCAGATCGCGAAAGTACAAGCACATCTCTATTCTGCAGTGTGACTTTATAACAGGATTAGCTAGCGTTCTCCGCCCAGCCTGACTGAACTTTGCGTAAAAAGTGCTCAGGTCAAATCACAGGCATTTGTTTCTAAGAATCGGTACAAATTCTCTGGATTGCTGTTATGACCGAGTTGATGAGAGCTCAATCTCCATAATTAAATAGTTAAAGTCGTAGAACTAGATTTGTTTTCAATTCTCCAGGCTTAATTATATTTCTCCTGATATGATTTGTCCAAAAATTTTA
>JAUMHM010012655.1:0-17445 GCA_032362435.1 Melikaiella ostensackeni
TTTAAAATTTTTTTTATCAGTATATATTTATATATATATATATATATATATATATATAATTAAACTGATTAATTAATTAATCTCACTTCTTCCTAATTGGGCTGCCCAGTTGGGCCCCGATTGGCGACCAATTATAAATTGGGCTAAAAGGGGCTGATTTTCACATGGGCTCATGTATTTTTTTTCTTTTCCAGAAAGACAATGCCGCTCTCAGATTTCCGCAAGAAGAAACTGCTCTTCGTTTTCAATACCTTCTTTGGTAAGTAAAATTTTCACCTACGAAAAATTCGTATATAATTTCTATTTATTAACATTATTAAAATAATTGGATTTAGCTCCCATTAATTCCAGTGTTTTTCTGTAATTCATATACTAGCATAATTTTTTCAAACATTTTTTTTTAGTGATTTTAATGTTTATTCATTAAATTCTCATGCAAATTATACAAATATAACATTCTCAATACAAAATTCGCTCTTTTCTTGGATTTCCAATGGTTTAATTTTCAACTGCTGCAAATGGAAGGGAATTGAAAATTGAATTTTCAACAGTTAAATCATTACATAGAAAACAGTTATAGGATAATCAGCATTGAAATGAATTATAAAAGAATGTTAGGGAATTGATTTAAAAATTAATGGAGATAATTCGTTTTACTAGCTTGAAACTTCAACAATTTGGTTGAAATATTTTTTCTTTTTTGACTGAAAAATCTTTCTTGGTTGAAAATTCAACTCTTGTTGAAAATTCTTTTTGGTTTAAAATTTCATATCTGAAATTTCATCTGTTTTGGTCAATAGTGCAACTTTTTTTAAAAATATTAACCTGTTTTGGTTGAGGATTCAATTATTTTGTTGATAATTCAACTATTTGATTAAGAATTAACTTTAACTTTTTTGTTGAGAATTTATGTTTTCTGGTTAAAAATTCACCTTTTTTGGAGAAAATCTATTTTTTGGCTTGAGAATACTATAATTCTTGACCGAAAAATCTTTCTTGGTTGAAAATTCAACTCTTATTGAATATTCGTCTTTTTGCTTTAAATATTCATATCCGAAATTTCATTTTTTTTTGGTCAAAATTACAACTTTTTAGTAAAAAATTAGCCTGTTTTGGTTGAGGATTCAATTATTGTGTTGATAATTCAACTATTTGGTTATAAATTTAATTTTTTGTTGAAAATGTATATTTCCTGGTTGAAAATTCAACTTCTTTGGAGAAAATTAATCCTTTTTGGGTTGAGAATACAATAATTCTTGACCGAAAAACCTTTCTTGGTTGAAAATCCAACCCTTGTTGAATATTCGTCTTTTTGATTAGAAAATTTATATCCTTTCGTAGAAATTTTATCTTTTTTGGTCAAGAGTTCAACTTTTTTGTAAAAAAATAATCTATTTTTGTTTAGGATTCAAATATTTTGTTGATAATTCAATTATTTGGTTGAAAATTAATTTTTTTGTTGAAAATGTATATTTCCTGGTTAAAAATTCAACTTCTTTGGAGAAAATGAATCCTTTTTGGCTTGAGAATACAATACTTCTTGACCGAAAAATCTTTCTTGTTTGATAATTCAACTCTTATGTTGAAAATTCGCCATTTTGCTGTAAAAAGCAAACTCTTTTGGCAGAAATGATATATTTTTTGTTTAAAAATGCAACTGTTTGGTTAAAAGTTAAACTGGTCTGGTTAAGGATTCAACTATTCTGGTAAAAAATTCAATTATTTGGTAGAAAATTAACTTTCTTATTAGACATTCATATTTTCGGGCTGATAACTCCACTGTTTCATGAAAAAAATGGTTTTTTCTGGCTTAAAATTTTAATGATTCGGTTGAAATCTGTTTTATTTCTTGACTGAAACATCTTTTTTGGTTGAAAATTCAACTCTTTTGTTGAAAATTTGTCTTTTTTGCTCGAAAATTCATCTCTTATGGTAGAAATTAGAATTTTTTTCTGGTAAAAAATACAACTGTTTGGTTGAAAATTTATCTGTTTTAGTTGAGGATTCAACAATTTCGTTCAATATTCATCATTTTAGTTGTTAATTCATTTCTTTGGCTTAAAATTTAAATATTTTATAGAGAATTCTCTTTATTTTCAGTTGAGAATTCATTTTTCTCAACTGAAACTTTAATTATTCTACTTTTAGTTGAAAATTTATCTTTTTGAGTTTAAAATTCAACCATTCGGTTAAAAATTCATAAATTTTGTTGAAAGTTGGTCTTTTTTGGTAGAAAATTAATCCTCTAGGCTGAAAATTGAACTATTTTGCTGAAAATTTATGTGTTTTGTTGAAAATTTGTCTTTTTTAGTAGAAAGTCAATCTTTTTTATTAAAAATTCAACTCTCTGCTTGAAAATTCATCTATTTTGGTTGAGGATTCAACTATTGTGTTGAGAATTCGCCCTTTTTGCTTGAATTCAACTGTTTTTTATTTTGAAGTAGAATCTATTTCCGTAGGAATACCAACTATAACATTTTACGCTGAGAATTAATCTTTTTTGTTTGAAAATTCAACCACTTGGTTGAAAGTTGAACTAATTTATTGAATTTTTTCTTTGGTTGTAGATTAATCTCTGTTTGGGAATTTAAATATTTTTTTGAATTTCAGTTTCTTTTGGTTGAAAAATAATTCTTTCAAAAAAAATTTTTTATTCAAAATTTGATTGTTTGGTTGAAAATTCGTGAATTCTGTTGATAAATCGTCTTTTTTGGTAGAAAACTAATTTTTTTGGTTGAAAATTCATCTTCTTCGTTAAAAATTTAACTGTTTGGTCCAAATTTAATTATTTTGTTGGCAATTCAACAATTTTTTTCGAAAGTTATCCTTTTTTGTTGTAATTCCAACTGTTTCGTTGAAAATTCGTCTTTTTGGGAAGAAAATTTAACTGGTTTTGTAGGAAATGAATCTTTTTTGGTCAATAATGCAACTGTTTGGTTGAAAAAAAATCTGATCTGGTTATGAATTTAATTATTTTGTTGAAAATTCGTCTTTTCGGGTTAAAAATTCAACAATTCTGTTGAAAATTAACATGTATTTGAAAATTCAACTGATTTGTATAAAATTGAACAATTTGGTTAAATTTTTTTTTCTTTCTTGACTCAAAATTCTTTTTTGGTTAAAAATTCAGTATTTTTGTTGAAAATTAACTTGTTTTAGTTGAAGATTCAACTATTTTGTTGAAAATTAGTCTTTTTCTGTTGGAAATTCTTTTTTTTGGCTGAAAAATAACATTTTCGTTGAATATTCATATTTTTGGGTTAAAAATTTAGCTGTTTTGTAGGAAATTGAACAATTTGTTTGAAATTTTTTCTCTTTCTTAAATCAAAATTCTTTCTTGGTTGAAAATTCAACACTTCTGTTGACAATTAACCTGTACTTGAAAATTCAACTATTTTGTTGAAAATTAGTATTTTTCAGTTGGAAATTCTACTCTTTGGTTGAAAAATAACATTTTCGTTGAATATTCATATTCTTGGGTTAAAAGTTTAACTGTTTTGTAGAAAATTGAACAATTTGGTTGAAATTTTTTTTCTTTCTCCACTCAAAATTCTTTTTTGATTAAATATTCAACACTTTTGTTGAAAATTCGTCTACTTAGTTTGAAAATTCATCTTTTCTGTTAGAAATTTTCATTTTCTTCTGATAAAAAATACAAATGTTGAGTTGAAAATTAATCTGCTTTGGTGGAGGGTTTAATTATTTTGTTGGAAATTCATTTTTTTGGTCTAAAGACTCAACTATTTGATTGAAAACTAACATTTTTGTTGAAAATTCATATTGTTGTGTTGAAAATTCAACTATTTTGTAGAAAATTGACCCATTTTCTTGAAATTTGTCTTCTTTCTTGATTCAAAATTCTTTCCTGTGCAAAAATTCAACACTTTTCTTGAAAACTCGTCTATTTGGTTTAAAAATATGTCTTTTGAGTTGAAAATTCAACTGATTTATAGAAAATTGAGCAATTTCATTGATTTTTCTTTCTTTCTTGACTCCGAATTCTTTTTAATTCAATTGAGTTTATTTGAATTCATACTCAATTTTTTGAATTTACAATCAGTCAATTTTAATTGAATTTAATGAAATGAACGTTGCCTCAATTAAATTTACTTGAATTTGATGGATTTCACTTTGACTCGGTCATATGCAGTGTAATTTTCCTGGAAAGTTTTCACTCAGTCGGATTAATAGTTAAAAAATTATGAACGTTTTGAATTGGAAGCGGCAATCTTGACGCTGCCCGATGCACATGCCTCCTCGACTACGAATGAGTTGCAGCGGACGATATGAAGGTCAATTCGGATACCAAAATAATTTTAATTTAAAAGGAACGCTTTACTGATTTAGAAGTTCCTTGGATTTCGCATTTTGCCTCTGAAACTTTTTCGAAATCCTGCAGAAGATCTTCACATTTCTCGACCATTGTGAGTGATGAAGAACGAGCCAATTTTTTCAAAGGCTGCTTATCCAAAATATTTTTTTGAATATTTTCAACTCTTCTTTTGCCCAAACACAGAAAAGCACAACAAAATTTCTTGCAAACTGAAACATTTTCTTCGTCAGTAGGAAATAAATAAATCCAATGAATCAACCGTCCTAATTTTACAACTGCGTTCGTTTCGATAGGATCTTCGCATTTCAGCATTCCACTGAGAAGCAAATTTTGCTCATTATACTTCCCGAGATTCCAAAAATGTTTATGTACTTCACCGTCTTTTTTTAGTTCTAGACTTTGCAATGTATTCTTTTCCCTAAAATAATAATAAGCAATTCTACCAACTTTTTTATTAAAAAATTAAAATAATTACTATAGCTATCTATAAATAATTCAATAAAAGAATCATTCAAGAAATCAAGAATAAAAATAATCCAAAAATATTACATATATAATAAAAGTTTGCATACAATTTTTATTAACGGTTTCCAAACGTGACTAATTTCTAAAACATTTTTTCCTATTTCAATCCATAACTCTTCATGCCTATTTCTTTTTCTACCTCGATTCATTTTGAGATTCTTTCTTAAATCAATAGGGTATTAACTAACGTAAACCTATCTCAATAATAGTACTTTTGCAGGTCTTTTGAAGAATAATCCTTTCACTGGTTCTTTACCTTATTTATAGTATACTTCAGAAAAAAAATACGAACTGTTGTTATTATTTGTTTTGTATCCGACTTGACCTTCATATCGTCCGCTGCAACACATTCGTAACCGAGGAGGCATGTGCATCGGGCAGCGTCAAGATTGCCGCTTGCCATTTAAAACATTCATAATTTTTTGCCCATTTATCCAATTCAGCTGAAACTCTGCAGAAAACTTCTTTGAATCTTAATCAACAACTTTCTTACTGACAATTTACCGTTGCTTAAGATTCACTCGATAAAATCAAAAAAAATTCTAAAAATTGGCTAAGTCAGTACGAGCTGAAGTGAAAAAAGATTGAAATTTTCTATATCCGAAAAATCTACTTTTTACCAATTACTTCAAAAACTACGAAACTTACAAATTTTTGCAAAAAGCAAAAGAGATTCTTGAGGATTTTAAGGGATTCCAAGAAATTTCAAAGGATTAAAAAAATTCCAAGAGATTTCAAAGAATTTCGTAGGATTTCCAAAGATATGAAGAGATTTCTAGAAAACTTTAAAAAATAAATGAAATGAAATTTTGAGGAACACCTAGCGATTCCAAAGATTTCGTGGGATGCTAAGGTATTTCAAGGAATTTCACGAGATTTAAAGGATTTTATTGGAAGTCCAAGGATTTCAAGAGATTTAAAGGGATTCCAACGAATTTCTAGAGATTTCAAAAGTTTCAAGGGATTTCTGGAGACCTATGGAAAATAAATGAATTTGATTTGAATTTCAAGGGATGTAAAGGTATTTCAAAGAAATTTTACAAGATGTAAAAGGATTTTATTGAATCTCTAAGGATTTGGAACATTTCAAGGGAATTTAACGATGTCTAGAGAGTTGAACAGTTATTTAGAGAACTTTAATGAATAAGTTTGACTTAATTTATATTCAAGGGATTTCAAAAGATTTCTACTTATTTTAACGGATTTTTACGATTTTCAATGAGATGTACGGGTATTTCAAGGTATTTCACAAGATGTAAAAAAATTTTATTGAATCTCCAAGGATTTTAAACATGTCAAGGGATTTTTAAGATTTATAGAGATTTAAGCGGTTTTTCAAAGAACTTTAATGATTAAGTTTAATTTCATTTATATTCAAGAGGTTTCGAATGATTTCTACTTATTTTAATGGATTTTTACGATTTCAAGGGATTTCAAGGGATTTTAAAGGTTTATAGAGATTTAAGTGGTTTTCCAGAGAACTTCAATAAATGAGTCAAATTTAATTTATATTGAAGGGATTTCGAATGATTTCTGCTTATTTTAATGGATTTTCACGATTTCCAAAGATTTCAAGGGATTTCTAGCAGACTTTTGGAAAATGAATGAAATTAAATTGAATTTTAAGGGATGTACGGATATTTCATGAAATTTCACAAGATGTAAAAGAATTTTATTGAATCTCCAAGGATTTTAAACATTTCAAGGGATTTTAAAGATTTATAGAGATTTAAGCGGTTTTTCAGAGAACTCCAATAAATGAGTCAAATTTAATTTATATTAAAGGGATTTCGACTGATTTCTGCTTATTTTAATGGATTTTCACGATTCCCAAAGATTTCAAGGGGTTTAAGGGGATTTCAGCGAATTTCTAGAGATCAAAAAATTTCAAGGGTTTTTAAAGAATCTTGTAGGATTTCCAAAGATTTCAAGGGGTTTAAAGGGATTTCAGCAAATCTCTAGAGATTTCGAAAATTTCAAGGGATTTCGAGAAGACTTTGTAAAATAAAGGACATCAAATTGATTTTTAAGGGATGTAAGGGTATTTCAAGGAATTTCACAAGTTTCAAGAGGATTTTATTGAATCTCCAAGGATTGGGAATATTTCAAGGGATTTCAAACATTCCTAGAGATTCAAACGGTTTTTTAGAGAACTTCGATGAGTAAGTTTAATTTAATTTATATTCGAGGGATTCTGAATAATTTTTACTTTTTTTGGATAGATTTTTGCATTTTCTGAAGATTTCAAGGGATCTTAAGGGATTTCAGCGAATTTTTATAGAACGTAACGAAATAAATTAAATTTTATTTCAAGGAAAATACCTAGAGAATGAAATTTCAAGTGATTCCTAGCGTTTCCATAACAAAGGTTTCAAAGGATCTTAAGGTGTTTCAGGAAGTTTCCTAAGATTTAAAGAATTTTATTGAATCACCAACATTATCTAAGGATATCAAAGATTTCTAGGGATTCAAACGAATTTCAGAGAAGTTTAATGATTAAGTTTGATTTAATTTATATTCAAGGGATTTCGAATGATTTTCACTTAATTGAATGGTTTTTTTATGATTTCCGAAGATTTCAAGGGTGTTAAAGGGGGTTTTAACGAATTTCTAGAGAACTTTAGGGATTAAATTAAATTTTATCTCAAAGGATTTTTACATATTTTGTCAACAAGGGATATGAAGAAACCAAAAAAATTTCAAAGGATTTGGAAGATTTTAAGTTATTTTAAGTAACCACTTTCAAATTAATCATGAAATGAGAATTTTTAAGTTTAAAGTAAAAGACTTCGCAAAATTTCAACAAAAGTCTGGAATTGGGAAGAGGATCAGTAGTATAGTATATTTCAAGTAAAAGGAGAATTGAAACTAAAGGCTTTCGTTTATTCATTATTTTTTCTTAGTGGAAAGGAGAAGGAGATCAGTAGTACATGTCAATAAAGAGGAAAACAAATTGCAGAATAGACTTTTATTTTTTTATTATTTTTTTATTCATTTTTAAATTTACTTTTGATATTTTATAATTAATTTGAATTCTTATTTTTTAAAATTGAAATCCACTTTCAAATAAATCATAGAATGAGGATTTTGAAGGTATTGAAAGGAAAAGACTTCTCAAAATTTCCACAAAAGGCTGGAAAGGGGAAGGGGATCAATAGAACATGTCAATGGAAAAGATAATTAACGACTAAATACTTTCATTTATTTGTTCTTTTTTATTTACTTTTACTTTTTAAATTAAAAATTCTCATTTATTTATTTTAGACCTTGCCTTAGACGTCAAACATTAAGGGCCTGTGTACAATTCCTGACCCAGCGGCGGCTAACAAAAAGTGGTATCTCAATTCCAATTAGGAAAAGATTGTATCTGAGGATGTGGGCAAAAATGTCGTATCTGGGGATACCACTCTAAAAGGTGGTATCTGGGGGTTTCACTTTAAAATGTGGTATCTAGGGGTTCCACTCTAAAAGGTGGTATCTAGGGATTCCACTCTAAAAGGTGGTATCTGAGGATTCCACTCTAATCCTATTCAGGTTTTCTTATGAAGATAGAATAAGGTATTTTAATCAATGCATTATTTGAATTCCAATTCAATCCAATATCCTCGTGAGAGAATTCCAGAGGCTCTCACGAGGGAGGCTCTGGAGGCTTTCGTAGGAGGCTTTGGATGCCCTTGTGGGAGGCTCTGGAGGCTCCCAGAGAAGGCCCTCGTGAGAGGTTTCTGGAAGCTCTCGTAGGGAAGGCTCGGGAGGATCTCGTAGAAGACTCTGGAGGATCTCGTAGAAGATTGGAGTATCTCGTAGGAGACTCTGGAGGCTCATGAAGGAGGCTTTGGATGCCCTTGTGGGAGGCTCTGCAGGCACTCGTGGGAGGCTGTAAAGACCCTCGTGAGAGGTTTCCGAAGGCTCTGGTGGGGGAGGCTCAGGAGGCTCTTATAGGAGACACTGGAGGCTCACGGAGGAGGCTCTCGTAGGAGGTTCTAGAGGCCCTTGTGATAGGCCCTAGAAGCTTTCGTAGGAGGCTAAGTGAGACCTGTGTCAGGGCTGGGTTCTGAATTTCTGACACAGCGGCTTTGGCGGCAGCGGCGACATCTTTTTATAATATCGACGTATCCAAATGACAAGGTTCTATTTCGGCAGGACCGAATGAAAAGGTGCTAGCTCGTGGAGATCAAATGAAAAGGTGCTACAGAGTTGAGGGCGCTAATGTTCCCAATACAATTCATATAAGATGTTGAAGCTTCCAGATTTTGCCACGCGAGTTAGCACGTTTTCATTTGGTCTGTCCGAGATGGAACCTTGTCATTTGGGCATGTCGATATGAAAACATATATCAGTTCATTAAGCCTAAATTTAAAACGGTACATTTATTGATCATCTGAATTTGTAAGTCAAAATTTTTGAAACTTGATCCACATTTATTTCCCTATTATTTCTATAAAAATAATAACATGAACTTAAGTATTTGAAAGGCAAAATTGAAAAGAATGTACCTGAGAATATGTCAAAAGGATGAAACCTCATATCGAAATGTCTGATAAACGTCGCAGAAAATTCGTGCTCAGTAGCAAACAAAACGAAAGGATGGTACGAACTTCAATCAAATCGAAAAAGATTTAACGGAGGACTTATCTCGTCGCATGAAACAGATATTGCGATACTCCTGATACAGTGGTATCTGGGGATACTACTCTGAAAGATGATGATCTGACGATATCACTCTAAAAGGTGGTATCTAAGTATTCCACTGTAAAAGCTGGTATCTGGGGATACCTCTCTAAAAGGTGGTATCTGGGGATTCCACTCTGAAGGGGGTAATCCGGGTATACCACTCTAAAATGTGGTGTGTGAGGAATCTACTCTTACTCTATCCAGGCTTTTTTATGAAGATATAATAAAGTATCGTAATCAATACATTTTTTAAATTCCAACTCAATCCAATATTCTCTGAAAATATAGTGAGGTATCTTGAATGGATCTAATTGAAATAAAGTAAAATTGATGGAAAGTGAGAAGATCATATGCGGGAATGGATAAAGAGGCTCTGGAGGCCCTCCTTGGGGACTCTGGAAGCTCTTAGTGCAAACTCTAAGGGCCCTCGTGAGAGGTTTATGGAGGCTTCCTCGGGGGAGGCTCTGGAGGCTCTCGTAGAAGACTCTGGAGTCTCGTAGGAAACTCTGGAGGCCCTCCTTGGGGACTCTGGAGGCTCTTAGTGCAAGCTCTAAGGGCCCTCGTGAGAGGTTTCTGGAGGCTCTCTCGGGGGAGGCTCTGAAGGCTCTCGTAAAAGACTCTGGAGTCTCTCGTAGGAAACTCTGGAGTCTCTCGGAGGCTCTGGAGGCCCTCGTGGGAGGCTCTTATAGGAGGCTCTAAAGACCATCGTCATAGATTTCTGGAAACTCCTTTAGGGGAGGCTGTGGAGGCTCTCGTAAAATACTCTGGAATCTCTCGCAGTAAGCTCTAGAGCCCCTGATGAGATGCTCTGGAGGCTCTTATAGGAGGCTCTAAAGACCACCGTGAGAGGTTTCTGGAGGCTCTAGAGGCCCTCGTGAGAGGCTCTGGAGGCTCTTATAGGAGGCTCTAGAGACCATCGTGAGAGATTTCTGGAGACTCTCGTAGGAGACTCTGGAGTCTCTCGTGGGAGGCTCTAGAGGACCTCGTGGGAGGCTCTGGAGGCTCTCATAGGAGGCTCTTAAGAACATTGTAAGAGGTTTGTGGAGGTTCCCTTGGGGGAGGCTCTGGAGGCTCTCATAGGAGGCTCTTAAGACCTACGTGAGAGGTTTCTGGAAGCTTTCATGGGGGAGGTTCTAAAGGCTTTCATGAGAAAGACTCTGGAGGCTCTCGTAGGAGACTTTAGAGTCTCTCGTGGCAGGCTCTAGAGGCCCTCGTGGGAGGCTCTGGAGAATCTTATAGGAGGCTCTGAAGACCATCGTGAGAGGTTTCTGGAGGCTTTTGTGGGGGAGGATCTGGAGGATCTCGTAGGAGACTCTAGAGTCTCTCGTAGCAGGCTGTAGAGGCCCTAGTAAGAGACTCTGGAGGCTCTTATAGGAGGATCTAAACACCATCGTAAGAGGTTTCTGGAGGCTTTCGTGGGGGGAGGCTCTCGAGGCTCTTGTGGGAAACTGTGGAGTTTCTCGTAGGAGGCTCAAGAAGCCCTCGTGGGAGGCTCTACGAGCACTAGTTGGAGACTCTGAAGGCTCTTATAAAAGGCTCTAAAGACCCTCGTGAGTGGTTTTTTGAGGCTCTCTTGGCGGAGGCTCTAAATACTCTTGTAGGAGACCTTGGAGGCTCTAGAGGCCCTTGTGGAAGGCTCTAGGGGCACTCGTCAAAGGACCTCGTAGGGGGCTCCAGAGACCCTCGTGGAAGGCTCTGGTGGCACTTGTGTGAGGCTCTGGAAGCCTTTGTGGAAGTTTGTCATAGGGGGCTCTGTTACTCTCGTGGGAGGCTAAGCCAGAGCTGGGCCAGGACTGGGTTCTGAATTCCTGACACAGCGGCGTTGGCGACAGCGGCGACATCTTTCTATAATATCGACGTGTCCAAATGACAAGGTCCCATCTCGGCAAGATCAAATGAAGAAGTGCTAACTCGTAGAGACAAAATGAAAAGGTGCTACAGAAATGAAGACGCTGATGCTCCCAATATAATTTATGTGGGATATTGAAGTTTCGAAATTCTGCCACGCGAGTTAGCACCTTTTCAATTTGTCTCCACGAGTTACCACCTTTTTATTTGGTCTCTCCGAAATGGAACCGTGTCATTTGAACACATCGATATCGAAGAGATAAATCGATTTGTCAAGCGCAAATTTAAAACTGTTCATTTGATAAGTCATCTGAATTTCTAAGTCAAAATTTCTAAAACGTGATTGACATTTATTACCCTATTATTTTTAT
The DNA here is from genome assembly GCA_032362435.1 of Melikaiella ostensackeni. Taxonomy (NCBI): domain Eukaryota; kingdom Metazoa; phylum Arthropoda; class Insecta; order Hymenoptera; family Cynipidae; genus Melikaiella; species Melikaiella ostensackeni. Next base: position 11,749 of record JAUMHM010012655.1, read on the forward strand.
AAAAATAATAATATGAACTCAGGTATTTTAAAGCCGACAGTGAAACGAATGTACCTGAGAATATGTAAAAAGGATGAAACCCCATTTCGAAATTTTCGATAAACGTCGCAGAAAATCCGTGTTTAGTAGCAAACAAAACGCCAGGGTGGTACGAACTTTAATAAAATCGAGAAAGATTTAACGGAGGACTTATCTCGTCGCATAAAACCGATATTGCGATACTCCTGACAGTCCCTTTAAAACTCCAGTTAGTATACCTATATATAATCATACTACCGCTTTATAAATGAAGCTCCTCAAGTGATCTCTGTTCGAGGCATGGAATCAATAACGAAATCATAATAGCCTATCACATATCTGCTGAAGTGAATACCTTCAATTGTTTCATTTCAGCCTGAAAGAAAGAAAATCTCAGCTTTTATATTGACCTCAAAAAACTTTTAACTAAAAGTTCCATCAGACGAGACGCTTCGACTTTTCTCTTTTCATAATAGATTAGTTCGAGATGTTGGGCACATGATGTGCGATGAAAAAATTGCATAATTCCTGGTTTTCACTGAAAATTTAATATATGTTACGAGCTGGAATATGTGATACTTACAAGGTTATTACACACTAACAATATCAATCGCGCGCTACGCGCGCATTTAGTTTCTTCTATTCAAGGGCAAAATAATTTTTAATACAAATTCAAAATGATAAATGAATTGAGCAACATCACGCAACTGCTTATGCTAATATTTCGGCATGACCAATAAAAATAACATTCTTGGTTCTTTCCCGCTTCAAACATTCAAGCATGAAAAATTTTTCATTTTAAGTATTCAAAACTAAACTACAAATTAAATTATTCGAAACAATATTTTCCTGGATTCTAAAATTGAAAATTAGATATCAAAACATTTAAAATTGATCAATTTTCAATTTAAACTTATGATGCTACCGTTTATTCATATTTGGATTAAACTTTATAATTTGGCTGCGTCTTGTTATACCGAAATTTAGGACGACTAGCATTATTCACAAATTTGAATAGCCATCCCGGAAAAGTGCGTTTTATCAATTGCATTGCTTTGAATGTTTAATTTCTTTAGTCCTTTGAATTAACCTTCCCACTTTCAAGGGTAATAATGAATAATGAAATATATATACATATATATATAAGAAAGAAATTACTTTCAACCGAATCACTACCGGCTTTAATTTTTTTTTTTAATAATCATCCGCCGTGGTCCAGTAACTGAAGCGACTGATTAGTAACGCTGCCGTCCTGCATTCGCGTACTCGTACTTTTTTCATTTTGTGGGTTGATTAAGAACCAATCTATTCAGATTATTCCATTTTTCAAAAAAAAAGGGTAATGATCCAAACCTATAACACATCTATGAAAAATTGCTAATTTCCTCAAATTTGTACACTATATTTAAGTAAAATAGATATCTTTTGGTGAATTGAGTTAACCATTAACACCTCAATCAAAATAAATCTCAAGCATTTATACGCAACGCTGCAGATTGAAACAAATCAAAAACGATTGGAAAAAACTCTAGTGAGTTTAGTTAACTAAGAGGAAAAAATTGGAGAAGTATTGTTTTGAAAAATTTAAGTTTTAATCTGTAAGCGCCACCCGAATTAATATTGCAAGAAATATATATCGAAAAAAAATATTTTGATATCTGCGAAAAAACACGCTTAAAGAGAATGTGCCGAAAGTTGGTTTTTGGTAGTTTTTGAAAAGTTGAAAAATCTTAGAACTTTTTAAAATCGTGTTCAATCGAAAAATGTCATTACGATTATTTATAAATCATGTTGACATATAATAAAAATGGCAATTATAACTCATGAATCGCTTTAAAAACCTGGAATAGGGAAAAATTAAATTATAGATTTCAAATCGGAAACCTGAATAGTTAAAAAATTATAAGTTTAAAAAGTTGAAAATTATGTAACTTCTGTTTAAAGATGTCTAAATAAAACAATTTTAAATACTACCAATTGAAACATAATTTGACAGTGTCAAATTTAAACGTTCATTTTCATTTTAACAATATTTAACTGTAGAAAGCTTAACGAAATTCTATAAAACGATTAATTGAATTATAATTCAATTGGAGTATTCGAAATTAAATGATTTTATATTAAAACTTTCAAAATTGTATGGCTTCTTCAATTGTGAATGATTAAAATTAATGAGAGCTGAATATTAAATTTATAACGCTACAATTAGAACTAATTGTTCCATTTCATACATTTTTATTTTGAAATTGAATTGAAATAGTACAATTTTGAAAAGTATAAGACACTATTTGACAATTTTATTAATTTATAAATTGACTTCAAAGGGTTTCAATATAATTTTTTTTTCAAATTCCTAATTCTTATTTAAAAATCTTCAGTTTTAAATAAAATGCGGAGTCGTTCAATGAAACGAATTTTAATTGATAAATTCCTGAAATCAGGTAAAAATAGTTATAATATGTCTAGCATTATGGGAATCATCATTCAAATCCAGACTAAAGCAATTCCATGCTTGATGAATGAACTCAAACTTTTCTTTTAGAAAGGTGTCATTTTATTCTAAAATTAGGATTTATTATGCAAATTTTTCATTTTTAGCCATTTTCACTCATTTTTTAAAGATTACTAACATGCAGATGCACCTGCAGCCAAAAACAATCAATCGATTTCGATGTTTTTTTGCATAAAAATAGTGAATAACGTGTACACATGCCGTTTTTCAGGAGAAAGTGATAAATTAACGTACCATGAAGCTACATTTCAATTTATAAAAAAATTTACGATTTCTAAAATGCAGACGCACCTGCAGCCAAATCCAATCGATAGATTTCGATAAAACTTTGCATACATACTATATAGTAAATGAGGTGTACGTATGTCGCTTTTTCAGAAAAAGGTGATCCGTAAACATAGCATGGAGTTAAATCTCAATTTATCAAAAAATTTACTATTTCAAACATCCAAACATAACAACTGTCAAAACTAATCGATCGATTTTGACGAAGCTTTGCATAAAAATAGTGAATAACGTGCATATATGTCGGTTTTTCAGGAGAAAGTGATAAATCAATATACCATGAAGTTAGATTTTAATTTATCAAAAATGTAGTGATTTTAACATGCAGTCACCCCGACAGCCAAAACCAATCGATCGATTTCGATGTAACTTTGCACAAACATAGTTATTAACGTGTACATATGCCGTTTTTCAGGAGAAAGTGATAAATTAATATAATATGAAGTTAAATTTTAAATTAAAAAAAAGATTACGATTTCTATCATGCAGACGCACCTCCAGCCAAATCCAGTCAATCGGTTTCGATGAAACTTTGCGTACAAATAGTAAATAAGGTGTACATATGCCGCTTTTTCAGGAGAAAGTGATCCGTGAACATATCGTGGAGTTCAATTTCAATTCATCGTAAAATGTAGTAATTTTAACATGCAGTCGCACCGACAGCCAAAACCAATCGATCGATTTCGATGTAACTTTGTATAAAAATAGTAAATAAGGTGCACATATGTCGTTTTTTCAGGAAAAAGTGATAAATCAACCTACCATGAAGTAAGACTTTAATTTATTAAAAAATTACTATTTTTGACATGCAAACGCCCCGGCAGCAAAAACTTATCAATCAATTTATTTTTTCATACAAAACCATCGTTGGCAAAATAATATGCCGTTTTATATGATATACCATCGTGGTTCAGAAAATATTATTAAGTGAAGATTGTGTTCATTTATAGTTAACCCTAAAACTTTTCCCGAACCCACTGTAAATTCTTGGAAATTAATAAGCATATTTAAATTAAAATTTTTGAGTTCGTCATCTTCGCTTGCTTCAAAAACCTATAATTTATAATTTATCTATCCGAATGCAGACAAAAAAAGATGCTAACAAACAGTTTGAATTCATGAATCTTCATTTCTTTCATATATAGTACAAGTAAAAATAAATATTAAACAAGATGTTAATCATTCTTGTTTTTTTTTTTGGCAGTTGTTTATCATTTTGATTATCTATTCATATTGCTGATTTAATATTGCTTCGATATCCCTACGTGCTCACAAAAAAAAAATGAAATCCAACCAGAAACACTACGCGTGAAAAAATTCTGCCAAGTACGAATAGTAGAAAATTTATAAAGAGAACTTTTCAAATAAGAGGAATTAGTTTAATGAATTAGTTCGTTAAATAATTTTTTTTTGGATAACAAAAAAATGATAGCTAAGAGGAATGAACAAAATTCGCGGGCCTTTCATATAATAATTTATTATTATAATTATTATTGTTCTTATGTTGGCACGCTTACGTTTCTTATTTGAACACAATAATAGGCCCGCCATTTTTTTTAATCCTCCGGGGTATCAATTTTTTTTTTATCAAACAAAAAAATCGTTTAATGAATTAATTCATTGAAATAATTCCTTTTATCAAACAACACTTATTTATAAATTTTCTACTATTCGTACTTAACAGAATTTTTTCACGCGTAGTGTTTTTGATGGGACAGTTGATTTCGTAATGCAAAAATTAAATTCTCGTAGTACTTCCACTTTGATTTGATTAACATATCCATTTCAAATCAGGATAATTTTTTTCATAGAATCGAATTTTCGCATTTTTATTGAAAACAGCAAAAGATATAAACGTTAAAAAAGAAAAAAATGTTAAGATAAAATCAGAGTGTCTACTTATTTTCGTTCTCCAAATTCCCGGTTATTTCCCGGTTTTTTCCCAGTAGTAAATATCAAATCTCTTTTTACTAAAAGCACGAATAAAACGCATCTGGAATAAATTGTTCCCATGTGTAATGTTATGCATTGCGATATCTTATTATATTTAAACAAAATAATATTTTTGTAATTTATGGTGTCTGAAAATTACAAAAAAGTTCAATGAAATTTCGATGTCTTAATCATTTCTGCAGATTTATTTAACATTAAAGTTATTATTATTTTAAAACATATCTTTGGTTAATTATTTTGATTAGACCTGTGCATTTTGTCGGATCGAATATGGCATTTTCAATTCGACTCGCGCTATCGTCGGATCGGTTTTTTTCGATTCGATCGACCCATCGATCGAATGTCGAAAAACCGACATTCGATACGTGCTATCGTTGGATCGGTTTTTTTTCGATTCGATCAGCCCGTCCATCGAATGTCGAAAAACTGACATTCGATTCGTGCTACTGTCGGATCGGTTTTTTTTCGATTCGATCGGCCCGCCCATCGAATGTAAAAAACCGACATTCAATGCGTCATCCAATCGGTTTTTCGATTCGATCGGCCCGTGCGTGGGGGAATCCAATATTCGATGTGCCTTAGATTGAATCGGTTCTTCACTTTTTTACTTTCTTTCAATTTAGTGTTAAAATGGTTAAAAATGTTAAAATTGATTGAAGAATCATGAAACGTAATTTGTCTTCAATTAAATAATTTCTGCAATTCAAAAAAATTGATATATGTCTACAGAATGAAGATTTCTTCAAAGCCAAAATAAATATGCTCTGAATTCTTGTACCTATTATTTTTGCAAGAGACTGAAAGTTAATAAAACAAAATTCTGATCATATACTCTGTACATCTGAATTAATGAGTGCGTATTCATAAAGTAATGTAAAATTAAAAGTAGCAGTGAACTTGTTACTTATTCCGATAGAAATTTTCTACGG
>JAUMHM010012680.1:0-17443 GCA_032362435.1 Melikaiella ostensackeni
CGCTCACTCTCGTTTGTTTATATTCACACCTTTTAATGAGCGAAAGAGACAGACAAGATCTGTTTCACCGGGCCTGTCAACACATCAACATGTCAAAGTTTTACAAAGAGAAGGAGGTTTCCGTCAAATCGCGTAAGCTAGTGAGACGATTTGACGTAAACATCGAAAGCTCAAAATGGGCAAAGAAGCCACCGAGAAGATGATGAGTTAAATGCTTAAGCCAACCGTCATGCCATTGCAGAAACTGGTTGACATATCTAATGCTTTAATTAAGAATGAAGTTGAACAAAATGAGTCTGTAAGGAGAAAAGATAAAGAAAAAAAAGAGGATGATAACGCTTCCTTCATGGATGCTAACGCTAAAGAAGAGCAAAATACAACTATGCTAGAAGAAGGAGATGCCATGACTGAGCCTGCTGATAATTATGAGCATTTGACAAACTAATTTGTCAGAATGCTACAACAAAAAGAGAGCAGTATTTGGACATGGTTTATGGTGTGCGTAAGCTCAATGATGGCAGATTTGTGATTGGCGATAAACCAATTAGCTTTGAGGGACAATATATCAACGTTGATTGTAAACATTATCTGAAAACCGTTGTTCTACTTGAACTATAGCTTAGACGGACTCCCGAAGAGACATCTATATGCGTTGATGATTCAAGCAATTATAAAGAAAAATTGATTGCTACAAAGTGATTGCAAAACTGTTCAACGTATCACCCAGACAATTCTCAAGTAGTGGAGGTTCTCTATCACAGTATATGATAGCAAGAAAAAATTTAAAGACTGATTACATCTACTAGGATAACCCTCATGAACTAGTTGATCGTCTTTGTCTACTCCTAGCGTCTCAGGCAGCAGGCAACCCGAGTCTTAACAATGAAAAAATATCCATAATTGAGGAACTACGGAAAGCAGAAACCATATATTGGGAGCGGACTCATAACAATATTGCCGGTATCACGTGTTGGATTCAAAATCACCTCCGACGGCCATTACGACGTAGATAGCAAGAGACTTTATAACGTTAACGATGTCAAAGGAAAATACGACGCAGTCAATTTGAGACTTGTACAGCGCATTATACAAAACGAGATACGTACAGTGTATCAAGTCACATCATCTATGCGAGCAGAGATTGTCAATAATAATTTGATGATACGTATCCTCGAAGAGTCAATCAACGAGAAACTGAAAAACCTTCAGATTGGCACCCAGCAAGATTCGTCCTTACGCAACACTGAACTCATTGCTCAGTTGGACGCTTGACTGAACGCATTCGAAAATGCTCAGTGAGAAATTGTCAGTAGTCACAGAACTGCATGAGCCTACTAGAAAGTATTATCCACGTCGCCGCGTGCAAATGCGTGGTATAGATGAGACTTGGCAGGCAGATTTGGTTGAAATGATACCCTATGCCCATGAGAATAATCGCTACTAGTATTTACTTACCATTACAGATATTTTTTCCAAGTACGCCTGAGCTGTTCCTGTTAAAAGCAAGAGCGGACTAGATGTTACTTCAGCAATGCAATCTATATTGTTGCAGGGTCATGTACCAAAAAACTTACACACCGATGAAAGCAAAGAATTTTATAATTCACATTTTAAAAATCTTATGCAACTACAAATGGATAGACAACTTATCTGCTCTCGTCTCTAAGTATAACAATACCAAACATCGATCAATCGGAATGAAGCCAAAAGATGTGTCTGCTAATGATGAAGGGGAATTTATAGAACGCTTCAAAGCACAACAGAAAGTACCACAGAGAAAGTCAAAGTTTAAAATTTGTGACAGAGTTCGAGACAGCAAGCACAAGCACGTCTTTGAGAAAGGATACACTCCCAATTGGACAACAGAGATACTCACGGTGGTTCGAGTCATATATCGTGTATATCGTGTAGAAAAGGTGATCAAGAAACGTAGTAACCAAATCTCTGTAAAGTGGTTAGTTTCTGATAGCTCGCACAGCAGCTGGATCGATAAATCTGATATGTAATCTACTTTATGCAATGTTGAGTCAACTTTGGGACAATGTTGAATCAACATTAAATCAACGATGAACTAACGATGAATCCATGTTGAACCAACGATGAATTAACGAGTTTTAATCCAACTATGAAGTAGTGTTAAATTTATATTATGTATACGCTCGTACAAACTAAATGTAAGGTTTTGATAAATAAAAAAAGCAATTTATATGTATACTGTTGTTTTTAATCAATCAAACCCTTATAGCTACTTTTTACAATTATTTACAATAATTATTTACGAACTAGTCTTTAACAAGTAGATCGAGGGCTCCTAGGTTATTATCGGTTAAAATGTCATCGTCGTCGTCGTCGTTGGCATCCGTAATTCTGAAATTACCCCACGCGAGGATGTCGGTATTATCTTTCTGCAGGTATCGTTTGTCGTCATATGGACTCAACGCGATTTTTTCCTGTTTCATAGTTTCGACATTATGCAGTCTTGACCTAATTGCATATTGTGTTCTGGTTGAGATACTTGAATTTCGTAATCATTCAGTGCAGTCAACGAAAGTAAAACTTTTCTTCACGACGCTCACTTTTACACCTTTTGCTTTTTTCACAAAGTCCTCATCGTAGAAACGGATGCTGTACATCTTGCTCCGCAAGCCAACAAATTCCGTAATAATTTGAACAGAACATTCACGTTTCATGAGGCCGAGAACTTTTTTGTTGGCTTAAGGTTTTTCGAAAACATTATCTCAAGGGTAGTCGGATGTGTCAAATTTGTGAATGTCAGTCTTCATGTCAGCGTAAATGTCATCACATTCACTTCGTAAATTAGACTGTCCGTGTCTGTATACAATAGTTTACAGTTATTTCCATACTTTTTGTGTATGTAGTCGCCAGAAATAGAACGTCAGTCATCATGTACAGCTTCACGTATTGATCGAAAGTCTTAAGATTAAACGCAGAACATACGTGTTATGTGTGTGCATAATCCTCATCAGATATTGTTGAGTCATTCAAAGAGCTGTAGAATTTTTTTTTGTGGTAGCTGACTTACTTTTAGTTTCTCTCTCGAGTCAAGGTATTCGTAAGGAAAAACAGCTTTCCTCATTAGGAGCTCAATTTCTTCCCTTTCGATGCCAGACAACACAGAATTTACAATTTTTTAGTCAGTGAGTTACGATGCTAACTTTTCCAAGGAAGAAGCCATGAATCGAAATGAATTTATGAACCTAAATTTGATTTGAGTTTCCTCAACACACTTTGTGAACGAAATATACTTTTCTTCATTTAATGCCAAAACTTTACCCTTACCATCAAATTGTTTAGCAACATCCCGAAAATGTAGAACCTTTCCGCAGATGTGACAAATTGTGGATTCACTGAAGACTTTCTGTTGCTCTGGGCCAGTTTCTGCTTGGGAACTGTAGATGTAAGTATTTCGTTACAACTGTTTGCTATCTTGAGCGATTCCAGAGAAAATCGCTTTGGCGGTTCCACATCTCCAGGACAGGACTCATAGAAAGATATTGAATCATCGTAGCTGCATTTGAGGTGATATCTGATGTCACAAACCTCATGTTTTTAAAAGCTTTCAGTGTTGGATCGTTTTTCTTGAACGTTGTCATCGACCGGTTTCAATAGCGACTCACAATCTGCGTGGTCTCGGAGAAGATTCACGTGATGGCCTCTTTTTTATGAAGTGAGATGAAGAGGAGTTACTATGAATTTCTTCTTCTTAATCATTCCGTAGACCTTAATGAAGATGTTATTTTGTTGTTAAAATTTTACCACATTATTTAAGGCAACAGGAAACTTGATTCCAGAGAAGTCTAAATCATCCTTATACTGCTGATAGCTGGGCACGCGTTTAGGATTGTCCTGAATTCTATTGACTGGATCAATGGCTGATAACACAACCCACTTGAAGCACTCGTTGTCGTCTTTGTTTTACACATTCACACATGCTTCTTTTCTCTTGATAGATGGAGGTAGACCAATGTAAAAATTGCCTTTCATAGGTTTTAGCTTATTAATGTTCACTTCTAATTTCACGATCGAGTGCAATGTCCATCCCAAGTATTTCTCTTGAAACTCTTCCATTTTTATCAAGATACGGCTTCTCACGTTATTTGTGAACTACACTTTCAAATTTGTAGTGATGTATATCGCTTCATTCTTCGATTTGAAATTCATCACATCAGGCTTCTCCTCACCTGTCTTCAGATAATATGCAGTAAGCACTGCGTTAACTTTTAGAGCTCTGACTTCATGTAGGGTCTTGTTCACTTCCGCTACAAACAAAACTGCAGCGTTATTTAGGAAAGCAAGGTCATCTTTGTGAACCAGATTAGCAACGACGCATGTTCAAATTCTGCTATCGGAAGCTTTGTCGACATCAATCCACTTCACTCAATCACTGATGACTTCACACTGCGGTTGTTTGCTCTGAACTTTACTTCCTTTCCTAGCTGGTAGATCAATACGTGCTTTAAGACACTCTAGATGTTCGATGACGTTGAGGCATTTTCCTTTTTAATTCAATGTCAGAGGTGGTCTACTATAGAGCTCCTTCTTGACCGTCTTCACTATATCTATCTATAAATCGAGCCTTCTGGAAACTTTCGTAGATTTTTCTAGCAAAATCTTTGCAGAACGCATCCCTTATTGGTGTTTTAAAAAGTTTGCATAAAGGATGCTTTCAGAAACGTTGATCGATCTTTCTAGAATGTAGGTGGAGTAGGGGTACTTGCCTATAAAAGCAGCGTTAGGTGTCGGCAGCTCCAGTCTACCGTCGAACACAGTACAAAGCTGATCATCTAAAGAAAATGAAACTTCGAGTAAAAGTGAACCCTCTAGTAAAAAACATTGTCTTTGGAGAATATGGATCTTCAAGTCATCAACGCAATTGGTCGCATGGATGGAGTCTATCTATGAAACCGCTATCCGACCTTACTCCAAAAAAGAAGTATACCGTTTCTAAAATTCGAAAAGTTTACTCGAAGTATGGTACCAGGATTGTGGCTGAACTGTAGAACCAATTTGCAGTCTTCTTACCTTGTAGAATCATGAAAATTTTCAAAGATATCAACTGTGAGGATACGATTGAGAGGATAGAAGGAGCTGCTAAGACAAAAATTCTCTTTTTCCATTAATTCGGAGGACTACACAATAATTTTGAATTTAAATATTTGAAATAACTGTCATTTTCTTTACAAATCTTGTGAATAATGAATTTCCTATATTGTAAAAAGATTATTAATAAACCACCAACAACCGAAGATAAAAATGTGTGTGTACTTATTTTACATCTAGACAAGGCAATATTAATATTCGAAAGAAAGCATCATTATGTTGCGATTCTCGAAAGCCTGTAGTTCAGGAACATACCTCACACACAGAAGGAATAAGCATCGTTGGGACGAAGATTCTCTGAAGTCTGTAGTAAATCAGCCCGCCTTACACCAAAGAAGCATCGTTGGGTCATAGATTTTCTCTCTGAAGCCTGTAGTGCAGCAACCCGTCTTACACCGAAGAAACATCATTGGTTTGAATTTTGGGATTTCACGCCCTCGGAAATACTTAGATAAATCACTAATTCATTCTAGAAACTTCAACGAACAGAAAACTCAAAAGCAAGAGAGCCGCATCGATTGAAACTTCTAGAAAAAGTACATTTCTAGAAGTCAAGGGGGGATTTCTCGGTAGCCACCATATGCTACCTACCTCAACTTAGACAACACTTTCAGCCGGTATTGCAGGACCATCCTTATTGACCGAGATGGGATTACATGTCAGTTTTCTACATTACCGTCTGAGTTATCGATTGTCGGCAAAACAGTTGTCAGTCGCTTACCACTGGCGACAGTGGCGCCATCTGCCAATGATAGCTGGAACTACGTAGCTGTCAACGAACTCTCATAGCTACACTACTGTAAATGATTTTTCGGAGACAGGAGCGACACTGCAAGTGCACTGTCCGGAAGGAGCATTCATTCATTTTCATCGCATTTCCCATTTAGTACGTGAAAACCGGATCCCATGCCAAATCGCGAACAATACCTATAAATACGATCGAACACGCGGGGTCACAAACACTCCAGAAAGAATAACCTCTGTGTATGACAGCTGTATGCTCGATCGCAGCGCGCTGCCAATGTACTTTGTCGGTAAGGCTGCACCTGCATGTCGCTGCCACCTTTGACGCCTTTGCGGGAATTCGAAATTCGAATAAAGAATGCAAGTTGCGATTTTCAAGTTTTTTTGTTTATTCACAAGTCCTCATGATTGAGGAATACAATTGCATTGTTTAATTGCTAATCGGATGAATATTTAATTTCTTCTCGGAAGAACGTGGACTTCGTACAGGAAAAGTGTGCGAATAATAAAATGATGTCGCTGTGAATTCTTACTGTTGAACATTTACTAGAACTATTTATTTTTATATTTCAAGAGTTGATAATAATTTTGAAAGTTTAATTAAGTTTTAAATTATTTACTTAGCTTGACATGAATGATAATAATTATATAATTTATTATTATATGATATCAAATGACAGATTTGTAGTTATACGTATTTATTATGTTGTAATGTGCAAGGAAATTATGGAGAAGACACATCATGTAGAATCATATAAATGAGGTAAATATTGATGCCCTGTTCTCGCTTTATCGAACAATAATATTACTCGCATTCCCGATGTCTAGTTCTTTCATTAAAGGAAAAATACAAAGATTGAAATTAGAAGAGAGAGAATTATGAATTTAAATATGTTGAAGGAGATATTCAAATCTCACATCGAGAATACGAAAATCTGCAAACTGTTTCAAAATTACCGACTTTTATTCACAAAGATTTCTCATTCCTAGATTTGGAAAGAGCACGAGATAGTAAAGAAAAATTAAGTCTGAATCAAAGCACTTCATTATTTCTTCATATAATACACCTATGCTTATCAAAATCATCAACAGTTTTGACAGATAACGCAGATAGTTTACAAATTAATTACAGTTGAAATCATTCTATAAAGACAGCTTCAAATTTAGTAACAAAGAATTTTGTACATTTCCATATAAACCTCTAAATTGCAACGAATAATATATCATACATTTCTGATTTGTAATTATAAACATTCATGATTAGTAGGGTGGGCTGAGAATAAAAAATTCTGGAATTCGAAATCTACAACGCGAGAAGGTAAGATATTGAGATCCTGAAAAAGTATAATTAATTAAGAATCGATAGGCATGCTGCTTAGTTACCCGCCCTGGAAAAAAATGTTTTAAAAATCTCTTGTTTGCAGAGTTTTTAAATTTTCTCAAGTTTCAATTTTTTTTGCATGCTTGGAGGTCAAAAAAGTCTTCCCAATTTTTCGCGATATTTAATCAATCATTTTCTAAGAGATAATTCCTATTTAATTCATCCCTGTTTTCGGGAAAAAATTCTTACATCTGTGTTAACAGGAGAAGAATTTTTTTGGTAGCTTGATATCTTTTCAGTGACAAATATGCACTAGAGAAAAAATCGCTAAGATCCAGAAATGAAAAATGGGAATACAGCGAATTTATAAAGATTTTATTTTGGTATTTAATGAAATTATCTTCATAACTTGTGGTTCAAACATTTTTCCGCGCATGTGCGGGCTTTTCTAGCACAGAAATACACTAGGAAAAAAATCGACAAGGCCCAGGAGTCGTTATTAGAATTACAGCAAATTTTCAACATTTGATATTTTGTTTTTGTTACTGAAAAGTTGTCAAGCACCCAAAAAACTTCTTCTTCTATTTACACAGGTGTTAAGCATTTTTTCCGAGAACAGAGGTGAATTAAAAAGGAATTATCTCTTTAAAAATGATTGATTCAAATTCTCTGAAAATTGGGAATGCTCGTTTTTAAAAAAAATTTTATTTGATGATTCGAATTTGAAGTTTGGAATCACTTCATCGTTTTACTATTTACCATACGTATTTATAATACTCAAAATAAAATTTGAGAATTGGAACTTTCTTGTGATGTTAAAAACATATGATATAAGAAAAGTTATAATAAATATTACATAGACCATTATTCGTTGAAAAAAATTGACAAAATGTGAAAAACTCTGGAATTTTGAGAAAAATCACAGTGTCACGTGACGTCTAGGGGGAAAGGGGGTCAAGATTTTGTGATAAAATGTGACATGGGGGGCTAGAATAGGGTGTTCAATACTTACCTTATTTATATCTACGATTCTACATGATGTGTCATCCCCATAATTTCCTTGCACATTACAATATAATTGATGCGTATAACTACAACTCTGTCATTTGATATACTATAATAATGAATGATATAATTATTATTATTCATGTCAAGACAAGTAAATAATGTATGTATGTATGTATCTTTATTGCCTTTAAGAATACAAAAGTTCTATGGCATGAGAGAGCCACTATAAACGAAGTAAAATATGTATATATTAATAAAAGTTTGAGGTATACCATATGTACAAAAGATTTCGACTCTAAATAGTTCAGACCGACAATATGATACGCATATAATAAGGTGCTTTTCATAAGTGAGTCCTGTATTCTGATAATAGAAGGCTAGGAGGAACATATAATTCGGATTAAAATGTTGTAGACCGCTGCCGAGGCTAGGTTGGCATTGCTAGCTGCGGCATAAGCTGCTAAAAAGAACATTCCCGATCTAAAGAATTTCTCAACAAGATAATCAAAACAAGAAATAAACTCCAGCTGACTACTATCATATAAAACATAGAATTTTCTTATTGCATCAATATTCATTTGGCTAGAATAATTAAATCATTAGCATAAATTAAAAGAATAATATTATTATCACCCAAAATTCTGAGACCGACCAGACCTTTTCTCCTAGAGAAAGTCTCCATGTCAGAAGTTGAGAGGTTGAATATTATCGAGCTCAAAATTTCACCCTGCAGGACCCTTTCTGTAATCGGCAACTCATCTGAGAGTTCGTCTCCCACCTTTACGCGGGTTGAAACTCTTTCATATTAACTTTTTAGTATCCTAATTATTTTTGAGCTTACGCCGAAATCGTAAAGTTTTGTCCAGATGAGGGCATGATTGACCGAAGGAAATGCCCTTGCAAAATCGACTACTATGGCATAAATGTGTCTGTCTTTTTTTGTAGATATATCTGCGCTCCGCTGAAATTGGTGGAAGGGGATTCCGAGGCCTTTCGTTTCGAATTACATCCAGTGATATCATTTCTCAGTGGATCATCCCTATCTCTAATCCCTTCCGCATCCCGAGTCACGCTCTTCAACAATTGCAACTTCGCGCAATTGAATCTTTTCTCCTTCACATATAAAAGATTATAGCTTGAGGAAGTTTTTAGGCCACTATCTCTTGCTCTTTTCAAATATGGAAGAAGAGTTTTTCTTTCCTTCTGTACCATTTTTGTATAATCTCCGGAGATGATGATTCCAGTACCACGAAGTTTCTTCAGCTAGGTTAGTGTAAGTTTTTTATTTTTGAATGAGCGAAGCTGGGTCAGGATAGGGCGGGGCCTATGAGAGTCCTCCCGCTTTTTAATGCCCAGACGTCTAACAGAACCAATTTGATCCATTTGCAGATCGATGTTGAGATGAGATTTGAAAATTCCACAAGCCACGTTCTCTAGATATTCATCGCTCGCCTCAGCAACTCCAAACATGATCAAATTGTTATTTCTGAGCGCTCTGTCCATAGTCTCTATTTTTCGGTCCTGCTCCCAGATGACAGATTTTGATTTTTCTTGTTCCTTTTTGAGTTTATTGTTTTTAACCGTGAGTTGGTTCACCTTACTGTAAAGAGACAAAAGTGAAGTCTACAAGTTTCCGAATTTCTGCATCAGCAGCTCAAATTTGTCCTCAGTTATGTTCGAGGCCATTTTGACTCAGCTATACAGGAACAATGACGATCAGACACAAGCACCGGCTGGAGATACGTAGACGATACGTAGAAGAATCGTAATAAGCGAACACGCTCATCACTTTTAGACACTATTACTAGACGAAGGAACCGCACTGCATCTAAACTTAATTCGTTTATCTCATAATAATGATTGGTAATCACACGAGAACCATTTTGAAAAGTATATTCCTCACAATTTACCAGTAAAACAACCAAAGTTTGAAGAGCGAATCAACATGCGACCGACTGCCATACTGGCTCAGTGGCAACTCCAAGACAAGTGAATAATTCAAAAATTAATTAAACTTTCAAAATTATTATCAACTCTTGGAACATCAAAATAAATAGTTTTAGTAGATGTTCAACAGTGAGAATTCACAGCGATATTCTTCCATCACTTGCACACTTTTCCTCTCCAGGATCCACGTTTTTCCGAGAAGAATTTAATTAGTCATCTGAATGACAATTATACAATGCAATTGTATTCCTCAATCATTTGGTCTTGTGAATAAACAAAAAACTTGAAAATCGCAACTTTCATTTTTTATTCAAATTTAAAATTCCCGCCAAGGCGGCGAAGGTTTGCCTGTGCCCCCGCGTGTTTGATCTTATTTATAGGTATTGTTCGCGATTTTGGCATGGGATCCGGTTTTCACGTGCTAAATAGTAAATGCGGTGGAAATGAATGAGTGCTCCTCCTGGCGAGTGCATTTGCAGTGTCGCTCCTGTCTCCGAAAAACTATTTACAAGTAAGCTAGTTAGCAGGAAGTTTGCTTCCATGTAACAGCCTTAAAAGACTTTCAGAGCGACACGGGAAGGACTTTATTCCTTTACAGCAGAAACTTCCGTTCTTCCAGCGGTGAGCTTCAACGGACATCGTTGGTTAGTTTCCAATTTCAAATTTCGAGCTCTTTAAATTCTATGGGCATTACAAATTTTAAATTTAGACGAATAAAATAAATCATTGAGCAGGTGAAGTTCAAATAAATTAATAAATAATGATTTTTCCACTTTAAAAACTATTATCTTATTCTGAAGATGGATATTTTTCTCTAGTTTTCACGAGTAATTTTTCAGATAGTTTTACTCTATGTGTATTACATATGGGTGAATTTTATCTGCGAAATTCTTGGAAATTAAAAAAACCAAGAATCCAGCGACCAACGTTGAATAACATACTCTTGAATGTCTCTATTTAAATTAAAAGGAAAAGATAGGAAAGAAGAAGGCAACCTCTAAATGAATTTTTGAACTTTTTTGTGAATTTCTCTCATAAACATAAATATTTTCTGCATATTAAACAATACCATAATTAATAGTATTGCGATTCTCAGAACTATACTCAATTTCTTTTTCAAATCCTGACCTTTCATTCCTATACTGTCTAAAAAATAAACTGTTAAGATCTGAGCATTTGCAATTAAAAATTTAAGAGTGATTGAGTGAAGCTATATATAAATCTTATATATTATGTTTGCGGAATTTCCAGGTTGGTGGAGAGCTTTACAAAGCCATCGTACGTCACGGTTCACACATATAGACACAACTGACTAATAAGCCCATAGGAAAATCCATACTCTTTACCCCAACCGCATTCACTAGGCCAAGCTCTCCACGAGAGCACATGAGTATCCAAAATCTTTAGTTTCAGGTGTAACTCTTCATCACACTTTTCTCATAAACAATTTTCCTCCATACAATCCTATCCCGGCATACATATTTTGCTTCCTTCACATCCATACATTTTTTATGCAAGCTCTTGTGTTTCTAATTTTTAATTAACATCATTCAAACTTACAGAATATATAATGATTGTCAACAATTTTCTTCAAATATCTAGTATAATAACAGTATAATTAAGTCTATTATAGGATTGTGTCTGCATGTTTTGAAACTTGCTAATTTTTTAATATAAATGCAAACCTGTTTCTCTGATATGTTTCTCGATCACTCTATTCTGAAAAAGCGGCGTGATATACACCTTGTATATTGTAATGCAAAGTTTCATCGAAATCGATTGATTGTAGTTTTGGCTGTCTCACAGTGGTCATAACCCGGAATTTACTGTTCATAATCCTCTACAGGCTCTATTTCTTGACGGATATTGAAGTTTTTCGTCAGAAATTCTCAGATATAAATTTTTCAGGTCCTCAAACTCCTCGATTTTTCAACTTAATTTTTTGTGCAACAATATGTAAAGAAGTAGTGACAAAATTACCACCTTCAAAAATATGATTTTTTATCTAGAAGAAAATTGCTTAAACAAACTCACTATTGATCACAATTAATGCAGATGTACTTAAGGAACATAAATAATTAATTGAATGTACAAGTTAATTGTTGTAAGAAATTCATATAAACAAATCCTTCAGTCCAGTGTGCAAGTTTGTGTCATTTGACATTACTATTTGTTATAGACAATCACTACGAAAAAGATTCAATTGAAATTGATTGACTGCAGTAGCGAAATGAAATCGACAAATTCTGGTGAAACGCAATTCAGTTCGAACATGGTGAATTGTATTCAATGTCAAATTGCTAAATTTCAATTGAAAAATTCGCCCTTGAATTTATTTGAATGTCTGCAATTGTAGTGAATTGCAGATATGCAAAAGAATTAGTACAGAATTAATTCATTTTGCCCAATAATAGCAAAATTGCAGTGATTTGAATTTGGATTCAGTTTATTAACGGCTAAAGCTAATGATACACTTCTCCTTTTAATTCATACTCAATATCGCTGCAAGAACTATCCTCGAGGGATGTGCACTTACGCAGATGGTCAAATCACACTCGCGACCTAAGTTTACCAATAATTTTTACAACTTGAAGTCACGAAGTCGAAAATTTGCAGAGCGATCCAAACACCATGTGCATCGAACAAGCGCCACTTTGGACTTTCGAATTTCTGATTTCTTCATATTTCTTTAGCTTCAAACTTTTTCTTTTAAATTTGTATGTAAATTTGAAGGAATTTTTTCTGTTTTTTTAAAAACTAAGTGTCTGGTATAATAATTCTAGTTTTGACGTTTTCAGTCTTTTGTCTCGTGTCGTTGGGCTGAACATTTTAAGTGACACTTTGTCGTAAATCTCAATAGGTCTGACGCACTCGCGATTTCTTGGGTTCATCTTTAATTGAATAATTTTAAATCATATTTGTGAACCAAAATTTCCGGTTTTTATATTTCAAAGCTGCGTTTTCTGCTCATATAGCTTTATGGGAAAGTGATACTTTATGGTACGCAGAAGACTGACATATGACTGATAGTTGTTATCGAAGTATTATGCACAAAAAAAATCAATTGTTCAAGGTTTTTGGTACGAACGAAGTGATTGAATTGAATATTTATGAAGACTTTTTTTTTTATTTTTATGCTATTTTAGCTTAAGATTATATTTATTTTTTAAGTATCAAAATTTTTGAAATTGGAATTACATGAAATTAATTCATAAGGCAGCCTTTCTATTGCTTCCAATTGCGATTCGTCATTTCAGCATTTCCAATTCATTCCATTTGGTATTGTTTTCGCACGCATGATAATTGCTGAATTTTCGCTAAACTTTTTTCTTACAATATCAGTGCTGAGGTATTATTATAACATTTGGAGTCATAAAGCACGTACTCAAGTACAAAACATTCAAAGTTGCGTATTTATTTAATAAATTGTTTATTACTATTGTAAATGTAATTATTAGCTAGATATCTTGATGAAATATCAGTATTATCCGTGGTATTATCTTGCTTCCAACAGAACTTATTGAAAAACACAAAAATTTTCACGAATAAACTTCCTTTGGAGCATTTTTTAAGTTATTTGTTATGAGCAATTTGGAATAATCACTGTTAACAATTTTTCGTGGTTGGTAAATATTTTTGACATAGTTTCAATCGTGTTCAATGGGAAAGAGGGGATGAACTCCTAAAGAAAAAAATCAAGATCGAATATTTGTTCATAAAATCAATTATAACAATATAGCAGATGCTGTCCTATGATAATAATAAGTTATTACTAATCGAGAGGCCACCAACGAAAAGGGCTTATAGCCGAAATCGCGCGCATACTATTGACCATCAGGCTGCATTCAAAATAAAGTACAAAAAAGATGCGCCATGAAATTTCCTACGAGTATCAATGTCCAAAATCCAAGTTCTAGATATATATTGAAAACTGCCTGATGGTCAATAGTTATTCGCGCGATTTCGGCTATAAGCCCTTTTCGTTGGCGACCCCTCAATTACAAATCTAATAGAAAATCTGAGGCATTTTATGTAAGAAATAAGTGTTTTTAACATTTGTACACTGTACTTAAGTATTAATTTATAAGAATTTACTTGTACATTCAATTGATGTTTACGTTTTTTAAGTACATTCGCATTTATTCTGATCAATAGGGATTTTATTTGAGCAATTTTATTTCAGATAAAAATTATATTTTTAAAATTGATAATTTTGTCACTATATTTGTTTAAATATTCAGACAAAATTAAATTTGAAAATGAAGGAGATTGAGGACCTTAAGAATTTAATTCTGAGAATTTCTAAAAAAAAAAGAACTTTCAAATCCGTCAAGAAATAGAGCCTGTAAAGGATTATGAACAGTAAGTGACTGGCTTTCACCATTGTACGTCTGCAAGTTGAAAATAGTAGATTTTTCGACAAATTAAAATCTGACTCAATGGTATATCTATGCATTACTTTCTCCAGAAAAAGTGACATATATACACCTTATTTACTATATTTATGCAAAGTTTCATCGAAATGGATTGATTGATTGGTTTTAGCTGTAGGTGCGTCTGCATGTTAGAAATAATTAAAAAATTATTATAAATGAAAAATATTACCAATTTTAAAGTTATGTAAATCAATGCATTTCAAATTGATGTCAAATATTTTCCTTCATAACATGATGACATCCTCATAAATAAAGTTTGAGTTGCTTTGGTAAAAGCTTGTAAGTTGTACCTTGGTCTGCATTTCAAGAATCACATTCTTAACTCTACTTTTCCCTACGCTTGCAATTGCAAATTTGTTTCATCCTAATAAATATTTAATAAAATTGTAAAATAAGTCGTAGTTGTGAAAATTTTATAAGCTTTGGAATAAAATTATATCTTGCAGACAAGTTTTTATTAAGCATACGCCTGTACATCTAGTGGTCATACGGTTCGCCTGGGTATTTTTCATAATGCCCGCACTATTGCAGTTTAAAAGCTATTGAATTGAGGCTTGGCAAGTCACTTAAGAAATATGGCTTTTTTGAGATTCTACGAAATTTTTCAACTTAGTGTATGTTTGAAGTACTTTCAATTTAAGCAAGGATTGTGAAAAATGCACAGCTTCGAAATGCTTCGGATTTCAATGGATGCTTTCCTTGAAGCCTGCATTAAAATTGCTAAAAATATCTTAGCCGGATCTGAAGCAATCGAATAGCTACAGACTGTTATAAGGGATAATTTTTCTTCGAAAAAATTTTTTAAGCGAATTCTCACACATACCAATGTGTAGTTTTTCGATTGTTTCAGATCCGCCTCAGAGATTTTCAGAAATTTTAACTTGGGCTTTGACGAAAGTATCCGGCGAAATCCGAAGCATCTAGAGGGCGTGCAAAAAAAGAAGTATTCAAGTTTTTTTCAACAAAATATTTTTTCGACAGGTCGCAGTGATAGTTCATTTGACTACCTACCTTCAAATGGTATTTGTGAAAAACAAGTCAGTTAAGCAATTTTTCGTTTCTGTGCTTACAATCTTAGAGAATTAGACTTATCCAATTTGTGGAAAAAAGGTTGTTTACTCCTGAAGTGTGAATGATATTCAAGAAATTATTGCGTATGTACCTTGTAGGTACACGTGTAATCACACAGGTACACAGGGACACAGAGGCTCAAAGGTCCACCACTCTTTGTTGCTAAATCAAAAACTTTTCTTTCTTCTAGTTCAAACTACCCGAACGGTTGGACTTTATTTCCACAAGTTAAGCTCTTTAGGATAATTTAAAAATGAGCATCTATACGACTTCAGAGTCTTCTGACTCCCTGTGGGCACTTTTCCCTCACAGACTCGTTCCACTGCCTGGCACTATAAGGCTAAAGGCTGAACAAATTTTTTCTTCTAAATTCCTTGGCACTCTATTCATGTTATAGTCACAATTACACTCAAAAAAATGTTTCATAAATTTTGAGTTTTTTAAAAATTCTTATGCAATTCAAGATTTTACAAGTTTGAATTATTGATTCTACAGCACTTGGGGTGATACGATCCAAAGTTTACAAAAATGAAAAACCGAAGAATGATTTATCTCATAATCATTAAATGTGATATTTAGTTACATTCTGAAATATAGTAAATAATATAATTAATGTCTGCATAAGGGTAAAAGATTTTTATAAAATTCACTTTTCACAAAACGTTCTTCAAAGTTTATTCGAGGCTCATAATAATTTATATTACTTTGGCTTCGATGGTACGATATTTTCGTTTTCTAACTCTTTCCTGAGTAAATATTTCTGTACTTTCCCACTTGCTGTGCAAGGAAAGCTGTCTCTTAATTCAATGTATCTTGGAATTTTAAAATGTGCTATTTTTCCCTTGCTCCAATCTCTTAATTCATCTTTAGTTATCATAGCTCCTTTTCTCAGACGTAAACAGGCACAAACTTCTTCTCCATAAACATCGTCATGAACTCCAACAACATGAGCTTCCAGTATGGCAGGATGTGTCTCAAAAAAATCTTCTATTTCCTGAAAATTCATTCTATTAGTTTATTGTTCATTATATTTTCTTATTTGAAATTTGCTTTAATTAAATTTTAAAAATCTACCCGCTGCGGGGCACATTTTCATCGCACCTACGGCGCGCGTCTGTCGGATCTCGCGCCAAACGGTAGATCTGTGTATTTCTCTCATATTTGTTGCGAGACCTTTTAAAATTAGACTTAAATCATTGGCAACTTTAATTTGGAGAGTGTGAATTCTATTTTGTAAAGCTCCTTCGGGAATATATTCTCATCACGCGACTCGCGCTTCGATTTCGATTAAAGTATGTCCAAAACGCAAAATTTTCAATATTATGTTAAACTCTTTTATATTAAATTTATGTTAAATTAATTTCTGTACCTTAATTTGTTCAATAATTTATGTTTATCACTTTAAAAATGACATTAGTGTATTAATTTTTATTATTTTTTCTAATTTCAAATTCGATAAAAGTAAAGTCTAATTAATTAACGGGACTTTGGTTTTAGGTGAAAAATTTTATCGTACCTTGTGTCGTCTTTTCATAAATTTAAATTGTTTATTTTTAATAGCATTTTTCACAATTAATACGAAAACTACCCGTCTAATGGAAAATCGTCTTAAGAAAAATTATAGATCTTTTTGAGATTCACCATTTTTCTTGGTCATATTTTTTCATACCTTGCATAGCTTGACCTGAGAATGAAATTTTTTATTTCAATAACAGGTCCGCTCGGTCTAGCGACGCCATTCGGGTGTCGGCGAAGAACGGTGAGTCCTACGCCGACATCCTGAAGGAAATGAAAG
>JAUMHM010012756.1:0-17436 GCA_032362435.1 Melikaiella ostensackeni
GATTCGTAGTTTTGCACACGATTGAAACCCGAAACACCTCCTTTCATCATAATGAATCATCGTGAAAGCATTAAATCCATTACTCCACAATTGTTCGACCAAACTGCACTAAATGTTTTAATCAGGGATTTAGATTTATCAACAGGAAAGTTCAAACTATTAGGTTTTCGATTACAAGAAAGGAATCACCTCGAAAAAGGAACAACCATCTGTTGCTATAGGATTCGTGAGAAAAAATTTTCGAATTTTTTTTTTAGCAAGATTCCGTAGTATTCTGCAATGACGTATCCGGCTTATTACAAGAATTGAGAATAGTGTATTATCCTAAAGATCGAACATTTTTCATAGATGCTTCTAAATGAAGTTTGAAGGGTGTCCTTTCACACAAAGGAAATAAATATGCCTCAATCCCCATGTTTCACTCAGTATACCTACGCGAGTCTTACACCAACATGAATCTCATTTTCGAATCAGTGCAGTATGAAAATCATGAGTGGAAACTTTGTGGTGACCTAAAAGCAATTAGCATAATTCTTGGGCAGCAAGCTGGTTGCACAAAATTTGCCTGTTCCTTGTGTGAGTAAGACAGCAGAGCACATGAGTTGCATTGGAAACAGAAAAGTTGGTCGAAGAGAAAGTCATTAGAACCAGGTTCACGAAACATTGTGAAGGAAGCATTGATTGATCCGAGTGACGTACTGCTACCACCCTTGCATATTAAACTAGGATTAATGAAACAGTTTGTTGAAACACTGAAGAGAGATCGTAAATGTTTTCAGTACATTCTCAAAAATTTCAAATCTCTGAGCGAAGCTAAGATTAAAGAAGGAGTTTTCACTGGTCCTGATATTAGAAGGCATATGAAGGACGATAATTTTGTGAAAACGATGACAGACCTTGAAAAAAAAGCGTACATAAGTTTTAAGGAAGTAATTTTGGGATGCAACATGAGCCTCAAACTTCACTTCTTGCATTCCCACCTCGTCTTCTTACCGGACAATCTTGAAGACGTGAGTAAGGAGCAAGGTGAACATTTTATTAGAATATCAAAGAAATGGAACGAAAATATCAAGGAAGATAGAATGCAGCTATACTGGCTGACTATTGCTGATTTTCGAAAAGAGATGAAACCAATGTCACTCACAGAGGACGTTCCAATTCTCAAAGCTTCAAAGAGAACAGCAAAAGATTCTACAAATTACTTTAAATGTTACTAGATGACATCACGGTCAATTCTTGCCTTAGTTGACCGGATCCTTAGACTGTTTCGCCTTAGTTGGCTGGATCAAGCTTCATCTTGCCTTAGTTGGCCGAATTACTAGACTGTCTTGTCTTAGTTGGCCATATTACTAGATTGTCTTGTCTTAGTTGGCTAGACCGTTAGACTGTCTTGCCTTATTTGGCTGGACCACTATGGTATCTTGCCTTGGTTGGCTGGATCATGCCTTTTCTTGCCTTAGTTGGCCGGATAATTAAACTGTTGACCTTAATCTGCACATGTTATTCTGCCCATGGGGGACCCTTCTCTAGGCTTAAATAAACTTCAATACAAAATACAGTACTGTCTTGCCTTAATTGGCTGTCTCATTCGCCTAATTGGCCTTATTTTACTAAATCATACTCTATCTCAACATGCTACCTGCCACATTGGATCTGCCATTCAGAGTTTCCGAATTTTGTCTTCAGAGTCGTAATCAGCGACGCAAAAAATTCCTTGATAGTGATAGATAGTAGCATTTCCGTAGATTTTTTTATGAGGAATCCGAATCTGTTGGCCAAATTGACGAATATTTTCGCGTTTCGAAGTTATTCCCAACTGAAAATGCCGAAAAGCGGCCTTTGTTCACATTCAGATTAGAATATCTCAAAATCCTGACGTGCTAGACAAATTCTGCTGCCAGGTTCGGATTCAGCGCGAAAAATCACGTGAGTGAAAACCTTCAAGTCTCAGTGGTGAAAATCTTATAGGCCTGTGAGATTTATCCTCTTGGCCTGAAAATTAAACTATTCAGTTCAAAATGCAAACGTTTCTGGTTGACGTTCAATCTTTTTTGTTTGAGAAGTCGACCAATTGATTGACAATTCATCTTTGTAGATTGAAAATACAACTATTTGGTTAAAAATTTGACTATTTTGTTGAAAATTCGTCTCTTTCGCTTGAAAATTCAACTATTTGGATGTAAATTCAACTGTTTGGTTGATACTTAATTTGTTTTTGTTGAAAATTCAACTATTCGGTTGTTAATACAACTGTTTTTATTTTTATTATAACATTAAGCCAAATTCCTTCCGGGGTAAGCGTAACTCGTTCGGTTCTGGTCTCGTTTCACTACTGAGGACTGAGGAATTTGTATGGTAAATTTGTTTATGGAATGTTTAGGAGGAGAATGAAAAGGTTTGAGATCAATCTCACAACGTCGCTCCGATACTAGTCGCTTGATTAATCTCTCTAGCAATCAACCCAGGTGAAGAGCTTCGCAAAGCTATTATAATAACGGAAATCTTTTTCCGCTTTGATTTTATCCTTGCTATCTTCGTCTGGTACGTTGGCTCTTCTGTTTTTATCCCTATAATCATTTTCTAATCTGATGCTCTCCTTATCGCTGAGACCTTAACTATTTAACATTCTTAAGTACGCTTGATTTTTGTCGTTGACAGCCACGCGGGTTTCATCATTCCACCAAGCATCTCCAGCCTTTCTTCCTACAGCCGAAGTACCGCACACTTCAGATGCACTCTTGAAGATGCTATTTCGTAGTATTATTCATGCATTCTCTATATTTTTATTATTCAATTGAGTCTTTCAGTCTTCTTTATAATCTGCTAATTATGTATTCAGCTTTTCACGATATACCAATCGTACTCCTGGTTTCTGCGAATTCTCTATTCTAGCTCGCGTTTGTTTCGGCTTATTATTAGTTCTTCTTCTCCACCCTTGACCTAGGCTCATTTTTGAAACTAAGAGGTCTCTCATCTGCTACAACAAAGTCAATCATACTATGACTTTCGCCTCTGCACCAAGTATACATTTGGATCTTTATATGTCTAAAACCAAGTGTTCATAATGAACGAGCCTTTTTCTGAGCATAAGCTGATCAATTCAGCCCCGTTACCGTTCGTTTTGGGGTCTCCGAAATGGCCCAGTACCCTGTCGGTACATACGCGTTGCATACTAACCCAGCCATTTATATCTCCAAGTAGAATTATTCTTTAGCCAGGATCGCAAGTCCCTGCTATATCATTTAATGAGCGCCAGAAGGTATCTTTTACATCCCTCTTGTCACCAGCAACTGGAGCGTAGCACACTATAATAAATAGTCTTCTGATTTCCACTTTCATTCTAACCCATAGTAATCCAGGTGATACACACTCATACTTTTTAACATGTTATTTTGCTCTCTCATTCATAATCAGACCGACTCCTTGGGTACTATACGATTCATTATCTACTCCTGACCAAAGTTCGAGTCCGTTCTCTATCTTTCTTACTCGACATCCCTTCTTCTTTGTTTCCGGTACACACAAAATATCTAGCTTCCTCACGCGCATTGTATCCCGCAATTCCTTTTCCTTGAGATCACTGATACCTCTAGCATTCCAAACACCTTATCTCCATTCATCGCCTGAAACTTTTCCGAGGACATGCCTAACTTTCGAAAAATTACCCATTTCATAAAAATGTTTACATGATACGTATTTATGAAATAACATTATAAAAATGCCAATTTGATTTAAAATGATGTCAAAAAAAAGTATTTCAAATAAGAAATGTATCTCTTTATTAATGATATTTCTGACCTTAAAATAAAAAAGTATGCTTTCATTGGGATAAACTTCATTGGACTATTTATCATGTTTCTCTTTGTGTAACATGAATTTATGTACATATTGTCAAATATAATCTTAGGAACCTAGAATAGACTTCGATTAAATTTCGAAAAATTGCCTGTATCATAAAAATATGTACAATATATTTATTATATAACATTATACAAATGCCAATATCATTTAAAATGATGCCAAAAAATGACATTTTGAATGGGAAAAATGTGCTTCTTTATCAATGATATTTCAGATGTATAATTTATATTGAGTTCTATATAAACATTTCTCTGAGTACAAGGTGAAATTATGTTCACATTGTCAAATATAATATTAGAGAACTACCCTTTTAAAAATTTCGGATTCCGTAATTAGACCGAACTTATCCGAAATCAATCCAATTCACGATTTTTCCCCGAAACATGTCCACTCTAATCTAAAAACGGCACGAAGATAGTCAGAAACTTATCTGGTTAAATCCGAAATTCACCCAGGCAAAAACTTCTACTTCGGAAAGAGTCCGATTTGAGCCGAAATTAGTCCGGAATTCAGAACTAGAAATAATTGGCATTGAGGGTGTTGAATAATCGGACTTGGAATTTTTTTTTATAGATACGGCACTGGTCCCATATATAATTCGCTTTCAGTCCGCGAGAATAAAATAAAGAAAACTTACCTAATATTGGGGATTGTATATATTCCTGGGGTTGATCTATTTTGCGAAGAAACCTTCTCATGCCGGGGAAATTAATATTTTGGGTGCAAATATGCATTTTTTAAAACAGGGAAATCCTCTCAGAACAGACGGATGTCGAGAAAAAGAGGGTAGAAAGTAGAAGCGTTATAGTGTCACATCTGCAAACTTATTTTTTTAAACATAACTATGACAATGACGAAGTATTCGCGGATGTAACTTTACATTCTAAAACTCCGGACTTTATCAAGAAAACGACGATTTCGCGATTTATTAGAGTAAATAGCGTAATCAGCTATTTAAAATTTAGAAATCCCGACGCGAAGAAAGACAGAGAACATATATGACGTAAGGACGTGGGATTTTTATAGTCGCTAGCGACTCTCACATACAGCTTAATTTTGTGTACTACTAATCGATCTGCGTTAACTGCCGGCAAGGTAGTTTTCACACTGAAAATAAAACTTTGAAAAAAGCAACTAAAAGTAGAAAACTTATCTCTTTTTGGGTAACGAGATATTGAGCTCGTTGTTTTGCAGAACTGACTTTCGAATGTATCAACTTTCTAAACAAATAAATAAATGTAAAATTTGTGGCAAATGTAGAATTTCAGACACTTATAATTTTACCAATTTCGACATTAGAGATTTCGAAACTTGTGACTTTCCGCAAATTTATTTATGAATGCTAAATTTATCCAGTGAACAAAAATAAATTTCATAATTACCCACTTCACCCAATTTGAAATTCCCAAATTGAATTCATCAAAAATTCGTTTCAGAATTATAGATTTATCAATTCACAAAAAAAAAATTTAACTTTGGAGTTCGAAAACTCGGTTCCTTGGAACTTTACTTCCGAACTATAGATTTATCAATTCGCCAAAAAATAAATTTCATCTTTGGAATTGTAAAACTTGGTTCTTTGCAAATTTACTTTGAAATTATAGACTTATCAATGCGCCAAGAAATAAATTTTTGAAGTTACCAAATTTACCAAATTTGAAGTTCCAAAAATTTTGGGAAATTTGTTTATGAATATTTTATTTATCCAGCGACCAAAAGTAAATTTAAAAATTGTCCATTATGCCAAAGTTGAAATTCTAATATTCCAAAATTGGACTCTACCAATTTATTTCGAAATTAGAGATTGATCAGTCCAGCAAATAATATAATTTGAAAGTTACCAAATTTACCAAATTTGAAAATCCAAAATTCCAAAATTAAGTTGTTTGCAAATTCGTTTATAAATATCAAATTTATCCATTACAAAAGTAAATTTCAAAATTACCCACTTTACCCAATTTGAAATTCCCGAATTGGATTCATGAAAAATTCGTTTCGGAATTACAAATTTATCAATCAACCAAAAAATAAATTCTAACTTTGGGGTTCGAAAACTTGGTTCTTTGGAGATTTATTTCCGAACTATAGATTTATTAATTTGCCAAAAAATAAGTTCCAACTTTGGAATTTAAAAACTCTGTTCTTTGCAGATTTACTTCGAAATAATAGACTTATCAATCCACCAAAAAATAAATTTTTGAAGTTACCATATTTACCAAATTTGAAATTCCAAAATTGTTTGGAAATTTATTCATAAATAGTTTATTTATCCAGCGACCAAAAGTAAATTTCAAAATAGCCCACTATGCCAAAAAATAAATTCTAATTTTGGAGTTCGAAAACTTGGTTGTTTGTAGATTCATTTCCGAACAATAGATTTATCAATTTATCGTTCAGAAATAAATCAACGTTGAACCAAGTCTTCGAGTTCCAAAGTAATAACTTATTTTTTGTTGAATTGATAGATCTATAATTCCGAAACGAATTTTTAATGAATCCAATTTTGGAATTTCAAATCGGGTGAAGTGGGTAATTATGAAATTCATTTTTGGTCACTGGATAAATTTAGAATCTATAAATAAAGTTGCAAACAACCCATTTTTGGAATTTCAAATATTGTAAAGTGGGTAATTTTTAAATTTATTTTTTGTTCACTCAATAAATTCAGCATTTCTAAATAAATTTGCGGAAAGTCACAAGTTTCGACATATCGTATGTCGAACTTGGTAAAATTAGAAATGTCTGAAATGCTGCATTTATTTCCAATAGGAAAACTACCTTACCGACAGGTAACGCGGATCGTTTAGTAGTACACAAAATTGAGCTGTATGTGAGAGTCGCTGGCGACTATTAAAATACCGCGCCCATACGTCATATATGTTCTCTCTCTTTCTTCGCGTCGGGACTTCTGAATTTTGAACAGCTGATTACGCTGTTTACTCCAATAAATCGCGAAATCGTCGTTTTATTGATAAAGTCCGGAGTTTTAGAATACTTCGTCAGTGTCAGAGTACTGTATGAAAAAAATTGGTTTGCAGATATGACACCATAACGCTTCTGCTTTCTACCATCTCTTTCTCGACATCCGTCTGCTCTGAGAGGATTTCTCCGTTTTAAAAGTGCATATTTGCACCCAAAATATTAATTTCCCCGGCATGAGAAGATTTTATCGCAAAATAGATCAACCCCAGGATTATATACAATCTCCAATATCAGGTGAGCCTTCTTCATCTCATTCTCACGGACTGAAAGCAAATTATATATGGGACCAGTGCCGAATCTATCAAAAAGAAAATTCCAAGTCCGACTATCCAACACCCTTAAAGTGAAAAAGGAAAATAGTCCGGTCTTATCTGAAATTCATCCGGATGAAAGCTTCCACTCTGGACCTATCAAATGCGAATCATTCCGAAATTCAGAACCTGAAATAATTTTCGTTAATGTGAAAATGGAAAGTAGTCCGATTCAATTCGAAATTCATCCAGACGAAAACTTTCACTCCGGAAAGAGTCCGATTTGATCTGAAATTAATCCGTACGTTGAAGTTGCAAATAGAGTGTAAACGGAAAAGGGTTTGGTTAATCCGAAAACAGTGTAAACAATGACAACAAAGCCGGAAAGAGTCTGAAATTGATCCGCGCGATTAAGATGCATATAAAGTGCAAACGGAAAACAGTTCGGTTGAATACGAAATCAGTCCGAACAAAAACACCGAATCGCCTAGTAAATATTTCGGAAAGGAAATTTCGGATATGCTTGTGTACCATTTTCTTTCAGATTCATTTCGAGATCTGCATCCGAAGCTTTCCGTTTGTATCAGAAATTTTGACTAATTTTGAACAAAAAATTCAAGTCAATGCAAATAGTTTATAAATCAATTAAAAATGAAATTAACAGCATTTTTGCTCAAAATCTTATACCGATTTTTTATTAGAAATTTTCGGAAAGGATCGGATGCAGATCTCTGAAAGGTTCGGAAAAAAATGCAAACGATTGGATTGCTTCGGAAGCAACTCTCTGTCAGAAATTTCTACCAGGTGCGGAAAGAGTCCGAACCGATCAAAAATTGATCCGTGCGATAAAGCTGCATGTAAAGTGAACACGGAAAACAGTCCTCCTCTGCCAAGAATGGCAGAAGAGGAAGAAATCGTGGGGACAAGTGAATTGAAAGGTTTTTCAAAGTTAGTTTGTGATCTTCCAGGATGCAACGTAACCTCAAAATTGACTTTACGTGTTCCATTCTTTCGAAGGCGGATAAGTTTGTTTGTTTATGCATACTCTGTTCGGTTACGTTAATCGCTCCATTATTATGAAAGTAAACTTGAATGTATGAATACTGAATTTATAAATTGAAGTTGAGAAAGTTTGTTCGTAAAATAAATGGACAAGAAAACCTGACAAATAATAAATGAAATTTTCATTATTTGACACAAATGTATAAACTAAAATTCTCTCCATATATTAACGGGCACGAAAGGAATGTGGTTATTCTGTTTAACTCATTCGGAATATGAACAATACTTTGGAGCATGCATATGTTTCGGTAAAGGTGTTTCTTCAGTTAGAACAATACGGGGTAGATGGAAATATTTGAGAAGGTAATACTGAGAAGCGAAAGCAAATGAAAGAGCGTACAGGACAAATGGCTCTGCTGAGCCAGCAAAGCAAACGCAACGAAGAATCCAATTATTCGAAATGATGAAATTTCTGGACTATATGTGTATAAGCCCGTGAAGTACGTGCTTTCTTGTGTTTCCTTATGCATACATTACTGTTTGGAACGATTTCTGCTTTATGTGAAAAGTATTAAAAGGAAAGAGCAATAATGTGACATACGATAATTTTGAAATGTGCATTATGATTTATTACTATAAATGTGCATCTTACATTTTTTAGGACCGTTTCTACCTTATCATTGACTTCTGAATCAAGAGAGGATGAATTGGAGGAACAAGAAGAGAGTGGTTAATGCTATGTTATCACATACTATTCATTTAATTGTACGCAAAAGTGAAAGGAATATTTTCATTGTTCATTAGAATGAATAAACACATAGAAAATTCTTACCTACGTGTAAAATGAGAAATAAATGTTTTAATATCTTCAACTTTATTTCACCTATCACTCAAGAACTTACTTTTTCATACTACAATTTATTGAATATTTTACCTGTATTCTTATTGTAAAAATTAAAGTGTTCGAACTTCCCAATTTTTTAACAGCAACCCATATTTTCGTTTTAGTAATTCTCTAATATATTCTGTAACATATTTCATACATTTAAGAAAAGAAGGTGAAAGAGATTTTCCAGCAGCTATGATAATTTGCAATTATTCTAACTTATTTCTTTTCATTGCGATACAGATCAGAAAATTAATAAGTTCCTTTAACAGTCAACATAACATGTTATATCATGCATCCAAAATGACAATATTTAACAATATATCCAGATATAATATCTCATGGTAATCATACTGTATGCGATGTTGAACAATATTTTTAGAAAAGCGATGACTTCAACAAAAGGCAAATTGCCCAAATTTTGACCTAGCCTTTTTGACAGCTATCGCTGCTTGTTGATTGGACATCTGAACGGGATCGTTTTTTCCGTTCATTCGTTGAGACGAAAACCATTGAGGAGGATATATTTGTAACAAACAACACTGGATTTCATTTAGTCACTGGTTCACAATTGATTAATAATGTAACTTCTTCTTTTTCTATCATAAATTCACGAGTCTTTGGTTTCGTTGTTGACAACATATTGTAGTCACTAAACTCGCAATAGTTTTTTAATCTTGAATTTACTCAAATATTACTTTCGGCAAAGCCGAACGCAGCGTCGCAATTTGCGTTTAACAATTTAGGCTTTCAATGTTAAAGTTTTAGGAAATCACATAAGTCTAAAAAATATTTTAAGTCCAATTTTACAAGATCAACTGTCGCAGGTTCAATATTTAAACGGCGTGGAGTAATCTCCCCACTCGAGGCTTTCAGCCAATCAAATCGCTGACATCATGGAATTTTATGGTCATTTTCCCAATTAAAAATTAGGTCGCGTGGCTCGACGTATTGGGTTTCAGTCGCAATATGAGTCATTCACTGACTGACCTGTCTAAACAATTTTGCTCAAAGTCCAAATGGTAACTGGATGTTTACATTAAGATTTCCTGTAAAAAACTGCTCTAAAGCACGTTTTGTTACTCAAAGTAGCTTAATAATTTATCTTGAATCGCCTCGCTAGTCAATACTAGCTTCCGAGAAACACTTCATGCAAGTAAACATATATAGTCTGGGGACTCCAAGACCCCAAAATCTATATCGATACACCTCCCCTTCTAATTAAAAAGCTGCTACAGGGCGGATACAGCTTTTTCTCTTGCAGGTTATTCGAAGTGCGAATTGGTGAGTGTATTCTCGAGTTTTGACCGTTATAGCTGTCAACTCACGAGAGTTCTCTAATTCATGTGGCGTCGAATGATTAGGGTTTCCTATGAGTTGATCGAGGAGTTAGTTCATACTTAAATTTCCCATTAATCTATTTGGAATGTTTATTTTACTGTGATTTTACAACTTTTGGAATCACTCAAGGTATGAAACTTAACCTTACTTATGATTATAAGCATATACCCTTAAATTTTTCAATGGATAATTTTCCATATTTTTCTTTTCTTTCAGCCAACCGCAAAAAAAGAGAAGATTAAGTTCAAATATTCAACCGAGACAAGTGAAATTTCGAAAATTCAAGTGGAGGAAAACAAAACGCTGAACCTCAAACATTTACAATTAAAGGTAAGGTTTAGAAATAAGTTTTTCATTTAATTTAGTTTTATATATATATTTTCTTTCAAAATCATTTCTCCTTTAATATTTGAAAAAAAACAACAGAAAAGAACCATTCATAAAATGAAAATTTTTCGTAGATCAATTTAATCCTTTGTAAAAAAATTAAAACAATTTTTTTTCCAAGAAAGGAATGAATAGTACTTAAAATCTAGGATTCACACATTGCTTAAATCTAAAATTTTCTTTTGAGGTTAACTTTTTTTTTATCTACCTAAATAATATCTGAATAGAAAAATAATAAAGAGTTCTAATTTATTAATAAAACATTATAAAATTCAATATAAATATATTCGTTAATTGCGATTCCTGAGTTTAACAAATCATATAAATGGTAATTTCGGAAACTGAGAAAAGTATGGCTAAAGTTTGGAGCATTAAAAAATTGATATATGCAATTGAAGGAAATTATGACTGTACTAAGAAAAACATTGTTATACAATCTGATGTATTTTTAAAAAATTGACATTCAAAATGGAAGACAATTATTATTATTTCATGCTAAAACTACTTTTCAGAATGCACTTCACTGACACTCATCGCAGAAGTGGCACTTTGAACCATCTCACACATCCGTCGTTCTAAGAGTAAAAGGGGAATGATGTCGCGAACCATCTCTACCTGGCTAACCTCTACCCAGAAGAAAATCTCCAATGACAGATCCGTTCGATGATTTACCACTTGGAACACCACAAGTGCCTCAATTTCCATGGAATTAACCAGAATTTCGAGCACTCGGCAGGCATGCCAGCCCACGCGATGCCAACCTGAATCCTAGATGACCTGAAGGCAGATCCAGCACCTTCCGGCAGGAAAATTGACGAAGGGCTCAGACCTACTTTGAAATGAAAGATATTATCTTCAATATCAAAAATCTTTGTTTTATAGGTTTTATTTCCCACGAAACCCTTTGGAATTTGAATTTGACAACTCAAGTAGTAATATCTATACAATTTTTTTTAAATACTAGAAATGGTAATGAAATAGTTTAATTTTAATACCAAATTTTATAAAATTTTTAATACATGAATACTAAATAAATAAAATTCTTCCAGGATCATCTCGACCAATGATTTTAGAAGCTAATAAAATTCACCACTTATCAGATAAGTAGTCAATCATACATATATTATATTCTCTAAAATTATTTAATTTATAATTCCTTCATTTGTTCTCAAATTTGTTAAAACAATTTCAGGTTATTTGAGTTTGCAGATAATGATTGACTAAGGAATCATTTTCTATTAACTTGATATCTCTTTACTGGCGATGTCAGAAATATCTTCCCATAAATATTGAATTAACAGTTACGTAACTATATGCATATTTATACATATTCCTGTTTAATTTTACTCACTCTTTTTTGTTTGAGACAAAGGTGAAGAGTTTTTACTTCGTATTGACGCTTGATGGCTTTTAGATATCTTACCTTTTTCACTCTATGAATAAAGAATGATTTATACTCTCATCATAAGAAAAAAAGTAAGATTTTTAAAGCCGACGTTTCGACGAATGCTACTTTTCACCAAAGTTACATATTTTTTATTTTACTTTTGAATAATATTTCTTTCATACATATTTTGATGCTTGTTTCTTTTCATCTTTTTTTAAATCAGAAGCCACGTTTTCTGTTTGTAGTCATTTGAAAAGATTTATTATCAAAATTACTCTTTTCGCTAGAATAATTTCTTATTTCTCCAGTTTCTTGCATTTTACAATTATAAAGTAAAGGTGAAGTCAATTAATGATCTTCATCTTCCAG
Organism: Melikaiella ostensackeni; assembly: GCA_032362435.1. NCBI lineage: Eukaryota > Metazoa > Arthropoda > Insecta > Hymenoptera > Cynipidae > Melikaiella > Melikaiella ostensackeni. Next base: position 12,467 of record JAUMHM010012756.1, read on the forward strand.
GCATGGATATGCACTGAGTCTCAACTTATGCAGAGGAACAATTTTAGTCTTTGTAGGGCTAAGCCTTATACAAGCGTTTCGCTCCCCTATCAGTTCTTCCAAGACATATGGTCCATCATAATATGTCGAAAACTTTTTGTTTTCCCTCTCATTTTTTCTGAATAAATGAGACACCCCACTTTCTTGATTCTTAATATTTTGCAGAATACTTTGATTACTTTACTAACCAATTCCTTACCTTGATCAGACTGTATCATGCGAGGGCAACCATACCGCGTAATAAATTCCTCGGCTATAGCTCTGGCTATAGTGGCCGAATCGATATTTTTCAAAGGTTTTGCATCACAATACTTTGAGAATACACACTGGATCGTAAGGATATGTGTGTTACCCCTTATAAATAACTGGAGGAGGTCCTACGAGATCAATTTGAAACTTCTCATACGGTTCTTTGTGAGTGTCAGTTATTAACATTAGTTGATGAGTTTTCCTTCTAACCAATTTATTTCTCAGGCAATTTTTGCATGAACCAATGGTTCTTCTCACGTCTGCCTTCATATTATCCCAATAATATTGAGACCTAAGTGTCCAATAACATTTCGAGCACCTTTTGTGTCCAACAACAGCAGACTCGTGCAATTCTCTAATTATGTCATCTCTCTCATATGTGGTGGAATTACTATTTCACCGGAGCAGATGACAATTAACAATGCAGACCCGACAAAATGCTGTCGAAACGTTTATTCAATCGAGAGCCAAAAGACCTGATCCAAGTCATTTTCCTTTTTCGAAACCATAACGCTCTTGACATTAAGAGTCTCCATTGCATTTTTTAATGCCATAATTGCAGAAAAGACGTGATTCAAGAATAGATGATCATCATGCCTACTCCTCACAATCAAAGAAAAAATGTACCTATTGTTCCGGGTGAAAACTACCACTTTGCCCAATTTAGGATTACTTTCCAAGAAATCTTAAACCTTGAAGAAATTATGATTCACTAATTCTTGATTAGTTTCAGATATCATCGAACCATCAGCTGAGAAAAAGTTGGCAATATGACCCCTACCAATATATACTTTGTCTGTACTGTTTGATATACACGCCTCCGAGATGACCAACGCAGGAGTCTATTCTAGAACAAGAATACCGTTCTCATAATTGTGTTTGTTTTCCGTCTCCTACAAAGCGCACAATTCATTTTGCGTCTTCACGGCAGGAGCATTCAGTCCAACGCCCGCACTCCACAACCCACTCAGAGCCGACAACGACATGAGCATCTAGAGCTTCCACTTTTTAGGCGCCTGAGCTAAACCATTTCGAGCCAATGGAGGTAGCTCAACTCGGTCGTTAAGGTCTCCATCATGTAAAGCCACAGGGCTGTCATCACTGAGAGTTAAATCCCTCGACTCAGGTTTGGAATCCTTTTCTTTCAAAGGACCACCTGAGCTACCGGGGTCAGCGCGTTCCTATCCCCACGAATCTGGACCAAAATGCTGTGGTGCACTGGCGCAAACCAATAACGGGGTCCCTAATAGGCTACACCCAACAGAAGTCGCGAGTCGTGGTGCCTAGTTACTTTGATCCTGGGTGGCGATTTGGAAAATCTGAGAGATTGAGTCTGGACTATTCATTTCACTAATCATCTCAAACCGAGTAACGTTACTTTCCGTTGCTCTGACATCAAAAGCCGCAAAACAAGCAAACACTCGCTCTATTAATTCATCTGGGTCAGTCTCGTCATCAGAAGCTGGAAGTTCTACAACGGCTATCCGCTTTTCATCAAAGGAATCCAAACTAGATAATAAAGGGCTCCTGTCATTCAGTGGATTCCTTGACAAATAAAAATATACTATTTCTTTCTTTAAGAAATAACACTCTTCAGGGTTACGAGATAATCCAGATGTTTTTAAACAGTCTAGAAGAGCCTTCAATTTTTGATTGTGATCAGTAAGGGATGAAGCATAGATAACAATGTCATCCATATGAACAAATAGATCATTCCCTTGTAAACCAGTGAGAACTTGATCCATTACCCTTTGAAAGGTAGCTGGAGCATTTTTCAACCCAAATGGCATTCTGTTAAATTCGAAATGAGCATACGGGTTACAGCATTAGTTGACCTCAATTTGTTATTAGGAAGATGAAATTGCTGGGAATAATCTAACAGTATAGGGCACAGGCTTTCTTTCTCTTCATCATTTAAATCAGAGAAATTTGTGAGTTTTGAAATTTCAGCAAATCTGGAGGCCTGTATTCTTTCATGAACAGAAAGTTTAGGATCCCTAGAATCAATGACAGAATACTCTTGAAGCTCAACTGGTGGTAATGTCAAATTCACTTGCTGATTGTTGGAATTAATAAAGAAGATTTTAGTTATCCCATCCTCATTGAAAACTAAAGACTCACCAGCGAAGATTCCAAAACCACACTGAATTCTACGTATGTAACCTTCTTTTAATTTAGTATATTTTAATCGAATCGTTACTTATTTCTTTGTCCTTGCAGGTAAGCTGATTATCTTGTGGGAAGCAAACGCAAACTTCTTGCGAAATGGGAAATGATTCGAATACAATATGGAAAGAAGCTTCAAGACCCTTTATGACCAATCTGATCTCTCCGACAGTGGAAATCATTTCTGAACCTATTCCAACCAAGCGTACTATTCGCTTTTTGTTTATCCAAATTGTGGGACTTAACACATTTTCTTTCAGCAAATTGACACCAGTATCATTTAACAAAATTAAATTTTCCAAGTAAGAGGACGATCCGCTGGGTTGAGAGGAGTTTCCATTTGGAGCCGTCTGGCTTTTCATCAGACAACCCGCCCCGAAGTTTAAATGATTCGGATTGGATTTTTGCCTAAACTTAGACCGCTTTTTTTCATGTTTTCGTTTTATGTGACAATCATCTACAGAATGGTTACTTGACTCTACCGGTTTTCTTCAAACGTTAGCTAAAGTCTGCAAAATCGGACTTACGTCTTCTTCATTAGCGTAAATTCGCTCGAGAGTTTTTAGGATATCGCTCAATTTCAATTCACTCTTATCTTGAATATGATTACGCGCTTCGCCCGTAATTTCATTCAATACCAACATGGTCCAATAAGGTGCATCACCTGTTTTGGAATTTAGGTCCCTTTCTTCGCGGACGGTCACATATTCTCTTCCGTGAATTTTCGTATCATATCTCTGACTATTCGCGAAATTCTCTCTGGACCGAAAAAAATATTTGGAGCTAATAAAGGTACAGAAAGGGAGTTTTGGATCTGAGTCTCATGTCTCTGCAAATCTATCCGACCCTCGTCACTTTGATCTGAACTCAAAAGAGTTTGTCCTATCACTATCAGAAAAACCATTAATCACTAATATCCCAGATTGCAATTTCTTATTTCCCACAGCGGATGGTCCAGTATGGCTATCATTTTTTCTTAGTCTAGCTCTTTTCGGGGGTGCTGCCTCGTCTGCATCTTTCGCGTTCCCATCTAACTTTCATTTCCTATTCGGAGCCATGTTACAAAATATTATTTTTTTAAAAGACTTACTCTTTTCGATGACAAATAATCCAATCGTTAATGCACAAGCAAACTCACAGCACTGTCTTCTAATTTTCATAGGTATATCCACGCTGCTCATCGTTGTCCAAGGAAGATGCTTCAAGATTTCCTGGGTGTCCTTGATCTTTCAGAAACTTCCTTCGTGTAGCCGTAATTGTTTTCTCTGGAGGCTGGTCCAACGTTGCCGTATCCCTCTTCCATTCCGGGCTAAAGTTTAGGATCAGTTCATTTCTCACGTTGAAATTAGGATTTTATTTAAAATTCAAAATCCTTTCAAGCCTTCGCGTGTTGAGGAGTATCTGGTGGTCTCTATTCAACCGCTAACAATCTTTGTGCAATTGCTGACACTTTATGCCATCGGAAGTGAAACCACCGCAAAACCCTGGTAGAAGATTGCGGCCTTTCCAGTACGAAATTTTATGTTCTTATTTTCAAAAATTCCTTGCCATTTTAACTCACAATTTGAATTTTTGCACAACTCACTTCAGTTCATACAAGTTTGGTTCGCAGTTTTAAAATTCAATATTAAACAGTTTTGTTATTACCATTGCACAGTTTATAGTTCACAGTAACTCTGGGTAATCTAGAGTGCATATATTGATGCAACAACAAAAAATTGTAATCCACTTCCGTTGATAATTCAGATTCCAGAGATGATGCTTTCCATCACTGGAGTAGTCCCGTGTCCGGTTAGACGAACGACCATGAACCAATCGTAATGCTTAAATTTTGACCTAGCCTTTTAGACAGCTATCGCTGCTAGCTGATTGGACAGTTGAACGAGATCGTTTTTGCCGTTGATTCGTTAAGACGAAAACCATTGAGAAGGAGATATTCGAAATAAAGAATATTGGATTTCAATTAGTCACTGGTTCACAATTTATTGATAATGTAACTTCTTTTTTTCTATAAAAAATTCACAAGTCTTCAGTTTCGTTGTTAACAACAGATTGTAGTCACTAAATTCACTATAGTTTGTTAATCTTGAATTGAGTTCAATATTGCTTTCGGCAAAGCCGAACGCGGCGTCGCGATTTGCGTTTAACAATTTAGGCTTTCAATGTTAAAGAAATCACATTAGTCTCAAAAATATACTAAATCCAATTTTACAAGATCAACTGTTGCAAGTTTAATGTTCAAATGGTGACCTCTCCCCCTTTTCCTTCTACTTGACTGTGATGTTGGCGTCGGCTGGAGCCGAGAATTCGATAATAAACATTGTTCGTTTCTCTTTGCCAAGGAGTACGATGTCAGGCCTCGAGTGTGCAACGTTTGGCCTGAAGTCGAAGTTCCAGTAAATTTTGCCCAACTCGTTCTGAACAATTGACTCTATCTCCCTGGGAGCGTTCGGCAGAGCAGGGTCGCGGTTAACACCATAAGAGCGACAAAGATGGTAATAAAGCACTCTTAGGGC
>JAUMHM010012767.1:0-36772 GCA_032362435.1 Melikaiella ostensackeni
GGAAGCAAAAGAGGTATGTAAGGATAGGGATGTATGGAGAGCAATTGTTTATAAGAAGAAGAGTGATGCCCGAAACGTAAGATCCGGATACTAATGGCCCCACGTGAAGAGATTTTCTTAGTGGATTATTATAATTATTCGGCTTATTATAATGGCTTTGCGAAGCTCTTCACCTGAGTTGATTGCTAGAAAGATTGATCAAGCGCCTTGTGTCGGAGCGACGTTGTGAGATTGATCTGAAATTTATTCCTTCTCCTCCTAAACATCCTGCTCCCAAATTTACCACACAAATTCGTCAATCCCCAGTAGTAAAACAAGACCAGAACCGAACGAGTTACGCTTACCCCAAAAGGAATTTGGCTTAATGGTATAATAATAATAAATAAGTTATCGTCATTTGATTCCATTCTTGCACATTCTTGTTTTCTTTTTGTGAGTTACTGGCTCATTCGCCTTTTTTATTTTTTATTTTTGTAGGCAAATCGGTGGAATATTGTAGGCTATAGGTCGACTGGATTGCTATACGAGCGACATTTGAGCATACAATTGAAATATCTCTAGAAGTAATTAATGAATCAAAATTTCCTAAAAAATAACATTGGAGCTTCAGCTAGTTATTTTCTGCTCAAATTTTCAGACGAATCGGTCGAAAATTGTAGGCTAAAGATGGACTGAACTGCTAATAATAATATATTTCTCATGTTTTCTGAATCTGCTGTATCTAGTTTCTGAAAAATAGACAATGTGTATGTGCAGAAGTTTTTTTTTGCGAATCCTTATTGATGCCAAAGGTATCATTCAAATCGGTGAAGAATCAGCTGAAATATCAGCTGAAATATCCAATATATATATATATACGATAATTACCGTTCTTTCGAAAAAAATATATGCGTTTGTTTTACTTAGCGTCGATTCACTACCACAAACCTTGATAAAGTATATTTGACCTCCTTTCGGATTAATTTTTACTTAAGGCTTTTTAGTTGTGTTTTTCACCTCTCGTGTAAAAATATCACAAGAATCACATGATAAAACGTGGTCAGATTCAAATATATATGTAAGGGAAGTGGGTTCAAAGCCTCGTGGGAGGCTCTGGAGACCCTAGTGGAGGCTCTGGAGTGGCACTCGGGAGGACCTCCTCAGAATTCCTAAAACAGCTCCGGCGGCAACGGCGACGTGCTGTTCTATCCTGTCCCGTCTTATCCTATAATATCCTATGTTCTGAAGGTCCCTGCGGTAGGCTCTGAAGGCTCTTGCAGTCAAAACTTTATTCATAAGCTTAAATCAACGTTTAAGAGCAGTTTCTACTCCCTCATCTGGTATAATGGAGAGCAAAATTTTGAACTGTTTAAATTTTTGAGCTAGATGTCCAAGATTTTGTTCAGCTTATCGTGGTTAAAAAATAAGATTAATTACCCTACGTTTCATCTAACATTAGTATATTCCCAGACGTAGAAGTAGAAGACCAACAGCTTACTTCAAATATCAATAATTCAAATTAATATAACTCATTCACTTTTCAATTTTTATAACCATATTTTCTTACTTAAGCTAAAGAAACAACCAAAATCACGTCTGAATTCGTAATTATTCTTACTTCGTTTAGGCGTTCCCTCACCTCTTCACACTGTACAACGCCGTTTAAAGAGCTGAACATTGTTCACATCATGGTGGCGCTAATATCTCACGGCGCGTGAGTGAGAAAACATGTCTAGGTTAGGTTAGAAGCCTGGCATCGCAAGGTATCCGTAGTGAAATTTGGGCATGGGGCAAGCCTTGTCAAAATCCCACAAATGAAATTTTTGATATCACTCGTGTCTAGATGTCATACAATCATTTTTTAGTCGGATCATCGCTGGGCCTGAAATTGTATGCCAGTCGACACACTTTGTGCAGTTCTGATTTTAATGTGTGTAGTTGTAAATTGAAAAGTGTGTAGTATGAAATTTCTTATTTTTTGAATTATTTCCTTTGAAAATTACAAAAAATAAATTTCTTTTCCAATGTCTAGAGATCTAATTTAACATTTTCAAAAATTATGAGTATGTGGTAGGGCTTTTATCTGGTATGGCTTCTCTGTTGAGACGATAATGCGAGATTCAATGAAAAGACTGGCTTTCAATCGTGAGAAGTGTGAATCAGAAAACCTTCGAATTTTGTGTCATCTTTACATAAAATTTTATCGACAGGTGATAATAAGATAGTTTACCGCTCACTAGGAGGCACTAGCGAACTCTCATAAGTGCCTGTGAAATTCAAACTCAAATTAAGCAAAGTAAAGTTTTCAAAAAAAAGTGTAAATAATGACCGAAACAGAATGTGAAACGTGGACTGTAGCACAATAAAAAGATGAACTGCAAAGTTGGCGAGCATTATCAAAGAGGGAATGAAAGATTTGGCAGGAAGGTAAGTTTTGACCAGAAGTAAGTAAGGTGGATTTTTTTGCTGTCGTGCAAACCTTACCTGTCTAAGAAATCTTTCTTTTTCCTTTTCAATAATGCTTTCCAACTTTGCAGTTCAACTTTTCATCAAGCTAAAGTCCATGTTTCATATTTTGTTTCACTCCTTTTTTATAATTTTCTCTAAAAAACTTTGCTTAATTTGAGTTCGAATTTCGCGGGCACTTATGAATGTTCGCTAGCGCCTCCTAGTGAGCGGTAGACTCTCTAGTAGAGGCAGCACTGAGGGCGTGCTGTGTCTTTGTTTATAATATTTTTGGTATTGACATGTCGAATTTTTAAATACGAAATATTGCGAAAGACGACTAAATATTATTTAATAACTGAAATGAATTAGTGATTCAAATTTGGAAGGTAACTAAATAATAAAGATATATGAACCTCAAACAATAGTCTATAACACTTTCAATAAATAATGTATTTTTAAGCTGTACATTTTTTCTTCAAACTACCGTCAACTGCCGGGGGTACTTTGGGACAAAATTAAAAATTAATATTTTATAAAAATCACTTTAGTAATAAATAAGGGGGATCATGTTAGAGCTTTCTTTTTGTATACTTTGATATATTATTTATTTAGAAGGATGCAACCTACCCTCCAAAAAGTGATACCTATTGATATTTTTAATGATTTCTACACTAATGGAAGACATTTTTGTTATGATTTAAGTTTAAAACTTCACGAAGAATATTATCAGATCCAGTAAATAATATGAAATGTCTTAATTTAAAGTTTTAGAAGAATGATCTACCTAACCTCAAAATTTTTTGAAAATTATTATCCTGTTTTGGCGAAGCACAAAACGAAAAAAACGCTCTTGTTGTCTCAAAATAGTGACGGTCAACGGTATTTTAATCATGCAGAATGTATCTAAAATTTCACATTCTGACAACAAATTCATTTATATATAGGGTTACCAGATAGATCCAGCGAAAAATCAGTACACCTCCATTCGCCCCTCCCCCCCTCCCCTCATGGTCGTATAGCGTATAACCAAACCTGACATAGCCAAAGGCCCTTGAAAAAAAAATTTGACGAATCAGACAATCTAACGAATTGTGTCAAATAAAATAAAGGGCGAAATAGTGCTGATCTAAGCTTGACTGCTTAAAATTAACATGAGGTACGGTACAGATAAATCACAAATTTCAATATCTCAAGTAGGATTTAATTATTTTGAGAGTCGAAAAATTTACATCACCGTTTTTCGTACTTCTTGGTATTGCCGATAGCTTTTAATATTTTAACATTTTCAGTTTTTATGAGATACTTATGGAAATCGCTGCAAGACATATTCTTATAATTATACTGCGTAACAATAATGTTGCGAACATTTTCAACGAGGAGACGATTGCGCTCGTCACTCCACTGGATATTGATGAGAGAGAAAATTCTTTCACAATTGGCGTTATGCCCGGGAATAGAAAAAAAGTACTGTGCGATTTTCAAAATTTCTGAAAAGGATTCGATGCTTGAATTTGCATTAAAAAATTCACAAATCTGGTCATTTGAAGTTTGAGAAAAAAATCTAGCAGAATCATCTTTATCCTCTCTTTTCATCTGCATAAAAATGTTCAAGTTAGCCAATTGATCGATGATCTTATCTTCATGAATATGAACATTTTTTGACCCAAGAAACAGCAGTGTTTGAACAACTTGATCATAGTCAACTTCTTTTGCTGTAGGATCGAATTTCAACCACTGGAACACTTTTAATTCGGATAAAGACGAGGTCCATTTCAGTAAATATTCAAGAGCTTCTTGATAAACATCGACGATTTTTTCATGGAAATCCATGCATTCCTTTAATTTTCCTTCAGCTTTTATTTTGTTGAGATTTGAAAGTAAAGTCAGAGGCAAAAACTTGTACTTAATTCTTTCGCGCAAGGAATTAGCAACCGATTCAATGATTGAAGTGATTTCTAAAACACTGTTGCCTTCGCCTTCTATTGTTGCTATTTTACATTGAAAAATAAACATAAAAGAGTGGACAAACAAAAGATAGCTTTCAGCCATATCATCTGAGAAGAAATTTTCAATAAATTTTGGAGGTTTTTCCATTGATAAAAAGTAAGCTTTTAATGCAGGAAACAGTTTGAGAATGCGTTCCAATGCAGGAAACAAACTGAGCCATCGAGTTTTGCTGTGTGAAAGTAAAGGTTGATATTGCACCTGAACGAACTCACAGAATTCTTGCAATTCAGCTGTTTTCACAGTGTACACCGAGAAATGCTTGAACAGTTTAAAAACGAGGGCGTCAATGTCAAATTTCCCGAATTGATCTAATCCATGCTGGGCGCAATTATGAAGAATATGAGCAGGGCACCCAACACCAATGACATTAGAATTGACTCTTTCTTTGAGTAGGGACAACACATTGTTAGAGCCCTGGCGATTCAAACCACCAAAATTTATTGGAGCGTTATCTGCGACAAAAGCCGACAATTTTTCAGTCAAATTGTGTTTCTCAAGAACGCTTTCAATCAAATTTGTGATCGTTTCGGCCTTCTCATTATTTGTTTCTTGTAAATCCATCAATTTTACTTGAATACCACCATTTTCGAAATCAAAGTATTGGATAACAAGAGGAAAAAGTTTATGGTGACCATGATTAGAAGCATCCGTACTCAAACTCATGAACGGAATTTTTTCTAAAGCTTTTTTGACATCGTAAATCGCACGCGGAGCTAAAACGCCATTAATTATAGCCTCGGTTTTTGTTCTCGCGCAAGACAATTGTTTGGCAATTTCAGAATCTACGAATAACGTACGAAGAAGAGGCGCAGTACAATCCATTTCATTATAACTCGAGTGATGTTTAACGGTGTGGAATGCCAGAGTTCCTTCTGCAGCCCAGACTTTAAGTGCCGTTGGAGATGATTTTGTAACCATGAAAGTATCTACAGGTTGAGATGTTGAAGCGGTCCTGATGTTTTTTTTATGTTTCTCTGAGTTGACGTGTTTCTTCAAATCAGACACTCCTAAAACAGTTCAAAAATTTTAGCATTCCAACTATCAGCATGCAAATTTCATTTATCATGCATAATGCATATTTTAATATAGAAATTAGTCATTTTTCACACACATGAATTAAATTAAGAATTGTGTTTCTCATAGCCTCAATGATTCTAGTTTTTTCAAAAACCTAATGATAACATGCAGAGTAACGTATGTCAAATAAATCTACACAAATAGGGAATGCTGAAAGAAACGTGTTGAGAAACTTAAGAAAGAAGAAAGTCACCCACCACTGTAATATAAGCGAGAGAAAAAGCTAGTAAAGTTTCTAGATACATGCAAGACTTTTTTCAATTTCACCCTCTACAAACTGTGTGTACGAATTTTTTTGGACAGGAACAACATAAATATTATTGATGTTGTAGAACAAATGAGAAAGGTCACCCACCGCTATGAGCAAAAGAAACATAACAACAACAAATTTCGCACTTCACTTCTTGCTCGGTTTTACCCTGTATAAAGAATGGAAATTGTTTTTTCAATGCAGAAGTGAAAGCATAGTTGCCTTTTCTCGCCCGTTTCGCTTCAGTTGCCATTGTCAGTTGACGCAAGTCCTCCAAATATTATCTGTAAAAAAATCGATTGCGTATAGGTCACGTTCTATCAACGAGTCCAGTTGAAAACAAAAATAAAATCACTCGGAGATTTCTGGAAATTTTTGAAATAAGGAATTTTAGTTTTTCATTATAACCTCACAAATCTTTATTTGTACACTTACCGATAACTTGCGAATGTCGACGAATTCCAAAAGTTCGAAAAATGCAGCGTTGAATATAATTAAATTTACATTTTCGTTCCACAAGTATGTAAATAAAACGAAAACACGATTCCCTTAAAAGAATTCGAACATAAAATCCTTTGTTTACAATGGCTGTGAACAGCTGTGAATAACAGTGGCTCAAGGTGCAGTCCCATGGAGATAGATTAGTAAAATAGTGGTACAGTTTCCACCAATGAGGTGTCTGCACAAGTTCTGGCAGTCACCTCATTGGTCGAAACTGTTCCACTATTCTACTGATTTCCCTCCATGGGACTGCACCATCAGTGCGATATATTTTGTCTCTTTTCATCAGATGTAGTAAGACTAAGAGAAAACATCGTTCGGTGTATTTATTATATACTGTGTGTATGTGTGTGTACTATAAAGAAATGTTTCAAATCGATTTGGAAAGAAAATTTAACAAAAATGCGAAAAATCGTCGTTTTCGCTAAAAATCAGTACACTTCGGTGAAACATCAGTATTTCAGTACGGGGGTCAAAAAATCAGTACATGTACTGATTTTTTCAGTACGGTTGGTAACCCTAACTATACAGAATTACACGCCTTGAGAAAGTCTAAATAAATCAATTAATTTAAACAAATTAACTTAGCTTCTCAGTCAAACGGGCGACTTGTAACTCTTTATTTCACTAAAATTCACTATTCAGTCATCATGAATATTTCATTGTAACGCGATCAGCTGCGACGTTTGCTTGGTGGCTGGCATCAGCTGACATGACGTCAGGGTCGTCAGCGTTGCGCGGCGCATGCGCTATTGCTTAGATTTAATACACGTGGGTATTATTTCAGTTTTCGTATACAAATATATTAATTTTCGTATACATAGTACATAAGTTTTATATAAATGTGTGTGAAGTTCATTTTAATTTACAAATGTATTAATTTTCAAACACACTTTACGTATTAACGTGTATTAAAATTCATAACGTTTTTAACAGTGTATATGAGATGACGTTTCGAAAACCGGACCAATTTTCCTCATCAGATCTGTAGAAAATCATAAACTATACTATTTGCACTATACTAATAGATTCGATAAGTGATAATAATTACATAAAATTGTACCTGAATGGCATTATTCTACAATTTCTAATTTGAACGATATAAACAACGAAAACATATTATTGTTGATTGGATTAGCTTTCGAGTGTGTGCAAATTTTTATTATATATTATATTAATTAGTTGTATTAATTGAAAACATTGGCAATCTATAAATAGAACAAAAAAAATTAGTTTATAATAAAAACGCGCTATTAGTTTGTATAAGAAAAAACCAAAAATTGTGAATAAATTAATAAAAATTTCACCTTTAATTTTCATGAAAAGGAATTAAACTACTTTTGAAATTTTGATATGTGACAACATTTGAGCATTTCTCTAATTTAAAAAAAATTAACTATTGTGTCAAGACGGAGCTAAAGCCCTGTCTCTATCTTGGAAACTCAGTTTGCACACACTAAGAACACCAATACGATACAATTGTAGTACGCACATGTGAGCAAGAATATATAAATCGATTTATATACCTGTATACTTAATTCTTGATATTTACACAGTTTATAAATACAATTTCTTATCAATATATTTAGTACAATAATATGAAAAGTAAACTTAGAAATCAATAATCAATTCCAGTTACCATTTCAACAATTTTACTGTAAGAAGAACTGAAATGATCTGGATCAGAAATCAAAATCAAAATATTATTTCCTTCTTTTTTAATGAAAACCATTTCAGAAAGAGAACGTTTAAGTCCATTAGGTTCAACATGCAAAATTCCAGCTACATCACATCTCATTAGAGTCACTTCGATGTTCATTTGTTAAATATTGGCTTATAGCCTCATGATATTTTTTATTTAATCTGATGTCATTTTTATGGTCATTGACTCTGATTCGGAGCAGACGCTTAGTCTGGCCAATATAAGCTTTACCACAACGACAAGAAATTCTGTAAACATAATTTTGTTTATAATTAATAATTTTTTTGTAATAACATAATTCTGTAAACATGATTTTCTACAGATCTGATGAGAAAAACCGGTCCTGTTTTAGAAACGTTATCTTATATATGTTTTGGAATAGTACAATAAATTCCTGTCTAGAAGAGGTTTGTTTGAAGTTATTTGAACCTTTATTTATGAACATAAGTTCCCCCAGACGTGAATATTGAAATTTTTTCTATTCATTTTCTATTGAATCTCCTTAAATTATGTCACCAAATATGTTTAGTAATTAAAAGTTGTTGTTCAATTTTATTTGTTTATTTTATAAGCACATATTACTCTCTAAATTTGAGTCAGTAAGAGTTTTCTGATTTTCAGTGAAAATCCTACCTGATTTCAATCAGCGACTACAAAGAAAAATTCGGACTCACGACATTTTTGAAACTTTTTGACACTTTTCTTTAACGATGCAACTATTTTCTCGCTTTGCCTTTAAACATATTTTCGAACTTCTCCGCTAGATTGGCTAAAATAACACATCCGCCATCAAAAAAATTAAAATTTCAAACGATTTTGATAAGTTCAAAAGATTTGAAAAATTTTCAAAACGTTCTGGAGGATTTCCAAACATTTCATTAAAGTTTAGCAGATTCCAAGGTGTTTTAAAGGATTTCAACTGATTCCAAGGGGTTTCAGAGAATTTCAAGGGATTTGAAGAGATTTCAAGAAATTTCATCTGATTTCAAAATTTTTTTAATTTATTTCAAGGATTTTGTAGGGATTTTACTACACATACCTGATTTAATAGGATCTCCAAGGACTTCAATGAATAAGAAAATTTCAATGGATTTCAAAGGATGAGAAAGATTTTAGGGTATTTTACAAGATTCCAAGAAGTATCAAGAGATTTTTAAAAATTTCTAGTAATTTTGAGAGAATTTCAGAAAGTTCAAGGGATTTTATGGTGTCTCAGAAGATTTCAAAGATTTAGAAATTTGTAAATAAATTTTAAAAGATATTACAGGCTTCAAGATATGGGATTGCAAAAGATTACTACGATTTTCACAAGATTTGAAGGATTTTGAAATGTTCAAAGGTTTTTGTAGAGTTTAGGGCATTTTAAAAGATTCCGAGAAATTTCATGAGATTTCAAAGAATTCTATAGGATCTTAGGAAATTTCAAGCGATTTCAAAATTTCTAAGGAATTTCAAATGATTTAGTAAGATTTGAGAAGATTCAAATGATTCCAAGAAATTTTTACGGTATTTATAAGATTCAAGGGATTTCAAGGAATTCTACAATGTTTGAGAAATTCATAGGATTTCAAAAGAAATGAAGATTGAATTCCCAAATGAGTCCAAAGTCTGCAATGATCAACAGTTCATATAATGTGATTAAAAAAAAAACAACAAATAATATGTAATGACACATTTCGATTTTTGATTACACTAAATATCATTGGTAACGTAATTTTAAAACAATTAAGAGAACAAATTATTTTCGTTTGCCTTTTAACATCTACATTGGTAATTTGTTCACATAATTTTGATAAAATCATTAATTAATGTATAATGACAAATTTTTATTATCAAACATCTTCCGCAACATAACTTGAGGAGAATTAAAAGAAAGAAATATTTCTATCTAACTTTAAATCTCCACAGTGGGCATCTGTTTATCATTATGATTTACTTAGAAAATAGAGATAAAATACCGAGTGACAAATTTGTATTAAAAAGCACAGCTGGCAACATAATTTGAGGTGCATTAGGATAAAAAATAATTTCTTTCTGCCTATAAATACCTATAGTATGAACATTTTAAATTAATTTTTTAAATAAAATCAAGAAGAAATATCGAAGGACAAATTCTCATGATCAAGTATCACCTGATCGATAAAAATGAGTAATTTTAACGCCTAATTTTCGAAGTGTAACCATCTTAGATCTCGATATGGAGAGTTAGGCCTGAGCCAGAGCGTTAAATGATTTGGGTGTCGAAAAAGTGTAAAGCATTAAGTTCTTTACTCTTTTTTTTGTATGCTAGGCGCAGGCTTAAACTGCGTAAATGGAGACACTGTGTGCGATAAGAGGGAGAGAGATCGGACGCTTGCTTCTCTACACTTCTCCCTCCCTCTCATCGCTCTTATTTAGCTACGCTTCCTTCTATGTACATTCACTCATCTCCTTCTCATCGCTCCAGTTGCGTTTCGTGCGTCATGGTGGAAGAATATTGAAAATCTTGAGGAAATCTTCTCAGATCAGAAAAATTTCTTAAGATCTTTGTAAAATCTTCAAAACCTTTCTTAAATCTTTGAAATTTTTGTGAATTGTTTGATTTATGTGAGATTTTTCAAATCTTTGATGTATTTTGCAATATTTTCAAATCTTTGTGAAATCTTTGAAAATCGTAAAAGATATCTTGAAGCCTATGTAAAATCTTTGAAATCTTTGAAATCTTTCTGAAATCGTTGACACTTTTGTGAATTCCTTGATTTTAGTAAGATTTTATTTGCAGTTGACGTTTGTTTGACATCTTTGAAGTATTTTGAAATCTTCTGATATCTTTGTGAAATCTTTGAAATCTTCGTAAAATATTTTCAAATTATGAAAGATGTCTTGAAATCTTTTCAAAATCTCTTAAATGTTTAAAATCAATCAAAATCTTTTACTTTTTTCTGAAATCTTTGCAATTTTTGTGAATTTTTTGATTTATGTGAGATTTCAATTCAATTTAACATTTGTTTGATATCTTTGAAGTATTTTGAAATCTTTTGAAATCTTTTGAAATCACAAAAGATTTCTAAAAATCTTTGTCAAATAGTTGAAGTGCTTGAAATCTTCCTGAAAACTTTGACATTTATGTGAATTCTATGAT
This sequence comes from Melikaiella ostensackeni, assembly GCA_032362435.1. NCBI lineage: Eukaryota > Metazoa > Arthropoda > Insecta > Hymenoptera > Cynipidae > Melikaiella > Melikaiella ostensackeni. Next base: position 11,086 of record JAUMHM010012767.1, read on the forward strand.
TTATTTGATTTTACTTTCACTTAACGCTCATTTGAAATCTTTGAAGTATTTTGCAATTTTTTGCAATCTTTGCAAAATCTTTTGAAATCGCTAAAGATTTCTTGATTTTATTTTTAGCGAATTCTTTCATTTATCTGAGGTTTTAGCTTGAGTTAACGTTTGTTTGAAATCTTTGAAGTATCTTGCAATCTTAAGCACATATTTGAGTCAGTGAGAGTTTTCTGATTTTCAGTCTGAAATCTTAATGAAATCTTTTGAAATCGCAAAAAAATTCTAGAAATCTTGGAAGTACTTTGAAATCTTTTGAACCTTTGAAATCTTCGTGAAATATTTTGAAATCGCAAAAGGTATTTCGAAATCATAGAATCTCTTTTTTAATATTCCCCAGGACCAAAAGCTGCCACATAGTAATTTTGAGTCACGCTTTTTCCACAAAATCACTTTTAGTCAATTCTTTGAGATAAGATAAAGTAAAATTTTATCAAATTCTCATTTGAACTTACCTCAGATTCTCAGGCATTCCACTAAATTCTTTTGAAATTCCTTGAATTTTTCTAAATCCACTCCAAATTTAACCAATTCCATGAATTTTTTAAAACATTTTCGAATGGTTTTCAATTCACTTGAATTTTTCATGAATTTCATCTAATTCTTATTTTCCTTGAACTCCTCTAAATTCACTGAAATTTCATTTAATTTATTGGTTTTCTCTTCTCACATCTTTAATTCACTTGAGTTTCGTTGAATTCGCCCTGAATTCTGTTCACTCCCATTTTACTCAATTCGATAGAAGTTAGTATAATTTTCTGCCTGATAGAAAAGGCACAAAGTGAGTGTAAACTTCGAAATAAATTCAAAAATCGCGTGTAAAATCACATAATTGCATTAATCAACTAAATTGAACAATTTGGATGCGGAAACGTTAAAACTTGAATAAATTCAGATGAAAATATTCAACCGTATGAAGCAATTTTAAATTGAAGACATTCAAAATTCAGCAGTTTTAAACTGAGATTTTCAAAATTTGAATCCCTAATAAAAAGAACACAAAAGAGGTATAGATTTTGGAAGAAATGCAAAATTCACGTGTAAAATCACCAGAATAAATACCAAAATAAAAAGTTTGAAAGTATTCGTTAAAAATGACTACAGAATTTGTTTCGTGGTCCGAGGCCCTTCTGTGAACAAAAATCCCTAGTGGAAAATTGTCAAAACATAAAAAATTAGCTCATTTGGAAAAATCTTCTGAATAGCTCAGAAGGTTTTACTGGTTGAATACATCAGAAAAAAAATAAAATTTCTAAGTAATCCAAACTGAAACAGCAGCTCGTTTTTCTCATAGTCATTTTCAAGTATTCAAAAATTATTCAAAATTATCATGATAGATAATACAATAGTCTATTCAAAATTAAGAAAATGAAATTCATGGTAAAAAAAAATTGAACTCTTCTTTAACATCCAATATTCAAAAAAAAAAAGAAAACCTCCAAATCCTCAGGTAGAGTATTTGTAGGTTGCCTTCTTTTTCTTTCCTCTCTTTTTGTGTTGGTTTCTTCAATTTGACTGAAGACATTTGAATGTGTGCTGACCAAATTTTATCGCTGGATTCTTGGTTCTTTTTTCCAAATGCTTGAAAATAAGTTTATGTATTTATTTTAATATACTCATAAAAATATTTGAAATGAAGTTGACTTATCTACACATAAAAACGATGTCAACGAAGCTATAAATGAAATCTAAAGTTATTACTGAATATTTTCCCGTTTAAAAAATAAGATGACGCAGGAAAAATAATAAAAAAGTAACCAAAAGATGTTTGTTTTAATTTTGATGACTCTTCATAATTTTTAAATATTGCAACGAATATTAGAAGAAAAAATATTTTCAACATTTACTAAGAATTGCGCTTAAATTTCCAGTTCTATCAAAGAAGGTAGTTTTTGAACTTTTTTAAAATCCTAGCACTTTTAGAATTTGTAAATCTTGCTAACAACCGCTAAAATATTCGACCGACACTTCTTGATATGGTAGAAAGATAGTGCTTGCTATTTTTAGAATTTTTGTTTAATTGCTAAGTTATATTTGCAAATTGTAACTCAGATACTGCTCAAAATTTAGACTGTATAGATTATTCCTTAGAATTTCGTTAATCTTTGCTTCAAATATGTAAAACCTAACTGCACAAGAAAGGCAATTTTTGGTTCTGTTGCAATGCAAAAGTCCTGAATAGCTATATAAGAAATATAAATAAAAATTCTTGAAATTCATTATACTTTTGCAAACGTACTTTCATAATTTACGGGTATTGATTATTACTTTGATTTCATTTTTTGTAATTTTTTTTGCTGTAATTAGTGGTAAATTAAAAATGTAGAAGTCATGAATACTCAATCGTAAGTCAAAATAATTCCTCAAATCTTATTTCATGATGCGTCGTAAACTGCATGCAAGGTTATAAAAAATCTCATGCACATTGGTTCAAGTGATGAAGCTTAAAAAAAATTTAGAATACCAGATTAATCCTGCTCTTCTAAAATTGAATAATTTAAGAATCGCTGCTTTGGAGTTCTGCGGGTATATTCAATGAAATCAAGTTAACAATATCAACTATGTATCTCTAAAAAAATTATGCGAATTAGAAAATATTTGTATACTCTTCCGGTGTTTTCTAAAAGCTATTATTATATTCATATTATAGATGCGTATACGGTTCCGACATTAGACGTCTTGAAAATGTTAAGAGTTTATGACATTGTTTTTAAAAAAATCCCAATCTCTGCACAAGCCGTGACTTTGATTATTTTTAGAAATGCTAAATGAAGTACTGTGAATGTTTGCAATGAAATGTAGTATATAATAAAAGTATATATGCCTCTAAAAAATGTATGCGAACTAGAATGTCATTCCTAATCTCTTTCGGCGTGGCTAATAATTTTCATCCTTATTTTTATTATATATATATATATATATATATATATTTGAGGTTCCAACATGCGAAGCTTCAAATATATAAAAAAATCAGGAACTTGTTTTCATAAAATTCCCAATCTCTACCGAAGAAGAAAGCAAAATCTTATTAGGAAGGAACGAACTTAGCTGCTGTTTTCTTCACCTGTTGTCGACTTTGCCTTTCTTCTTTTGGTTAAAAAATAAAAATGGATTTTGTGCTTGACTAACAGGTTTTAATCGAGTTTTTATTAATGCAGTTTATTCCAGGTTTAAATTACGGGAGTTTTCAGATTTTGATTCACAATAGCTCAGTTTTTCCGCTAAGAAATACTCTATGATTTCATAGAATCCACGTCTGCAGTTAATTTTGCATTTACTGATATTAGCTTCCAGTTAATGATGAAAGAAGTAGTTTGTATAGAAATGAGCTCTTTCCTTTTAATCACATAATTTTATAAGTAGATGAATCCATTATCTTGTCATGTGAAATATCTCGAGAAATAAGTGATGAATTAAAATTTTTGGGAAAATTCCCCTGGAGCTTCATCTAATAAATTTATCCTTAGATTTTTAGATGAACCGGCTGAATATTGTAGGCTACGGGTCGACTGAAATGTTAAAAATGCTACCTTTTTCATGTTTTCTGTACCTGATACGTCCTGTTTCTGAAAAGTGAACAACGTGTGTGCACAGAAATAATTTTTTAGCAATTTTTTATTGATTTTGAAAGGTTTCATTGTATAGATGAAGAATTGGCTGAGATATACATAAAAGGGGCTAAGTGCATAGATATTTCGAGATAAGATATTCGTGGTTTCTCATTGGCGGCGACTCACTACTGCGAATCTTGAAAGGAATATTTCAATTTTTAAACTCGTTTTTAAACAAAGTTTGGAAGTGTTTAATTTTTAATGCTTTAAGTTTGAATTCATTAATTTTGAAATATTCTATTCAGAAAGCATATAATTTTCCACGTTTTTGGAACAACTCAACTTTGGAGGCTCACAATATTTTAAGTTCTTGAATTTCGAACGGTGAAAATGAGATTGATTACTTTTCGAGACAGAAATCACATTTGTAGTGAAAAAAAAATATTCAGTCACTTCGAGTGTCACTTAATACTACATCAAATGATACTCAGTAATAACATTTATCATTTTTATAACGTCTATCATTTCAATTTACAGTTATAATTTTAAATGCAAAATTCTAAAATAGTTTTGTCTTTGAGGCCTTGAAACTAATTTATTTTGCTTTCAAAGATTAAATTCACAAATATTTGGTTTGAACTTTCCTAATTTTTGGAGGTTTTTATTTTTGAGTTTCACAATGTCGCACAATTTTGAATGTTCTATTTTGATATAGTGTCTAATTCTAAAGTGGGTAATATACAATGATAGTTTATGTCAAAATTTTGTCGTTGGGACACATATTTATCGGGGAAGGGAGAGGGGAATTGAAAAACCAATATTTCCTTATATATTTGTATGAATAAGCACTACGTAGGTTTTGAGCGGATAATATCCTCTTCAACAATTTATGCCTTCTTTAATATCGATTGCAAGAATGTTGTTCTCACTAAATTAAAATTCTCTAAAACCGATAATAGTTTCAAATTAAGATATTAAAAATGTCATGTCAAATCCACTATCAAATCTTTCAAAATTGCGAAATTTCATATTGAAAGCCTTGATATTTAATCTTATATTCAATAGTTTCGATTTGAATATTCTAAATTGTTTGGTTTCAATTTCAAACGTACAAATTTGTCTAGCGTTTTAGATTTTTCGAAATGGTAGAATATCAAACTGAAAGACTTGTTGGTTGCAAAATTTTCAGTTTATAGGATTTGTAACTACACAATTTTTAATGAAATGCCTCCAGCATGAATTCAGAAAGATGAAAAATTATGAAAATAATTTGTCGAGTTCAAACCTCAAGAAAAAGGAGATTCTAGAACTAGGCATTGAGAATAAAATTATTTTTTTATTTGAAAGTGTTCCAAAAGTATTGAATATTTCAAACTTAACTTAGAAAAAAAACATTTCTAAATTGAAAGGTTCAAAATTGTTATATTTTAATAATTGGAATCATTGCGATGTGGTTTTGTATCCTTTTTTTTGATTTTTAATTCTTAATGTAATATTTCAAAATTGTCCGAATTTGAGTTGCAGATTTGAAGAAATGAATATTTAAAAATTATAAAATATTTGATTGGAAGATTTCAAGGATGAATAACAATTCTAAATGAAGTGTTCAAAATTGAAGGATTTGAAATTAAGAAGTCAAAAATTGTATTATTTATAATCAAAATAGATGAAAATTCATTTATCTGAAATTGTTACCTCAGTGATTGAATAGTATCTCTAACTTTAAATTATCACAATTTCACAGTTCTAAATAATCACGTTAAACGCTATATTTTCAATTTTTCCCTGTCATAAGTTTCAATTTTGCAATTCAAACTTGAAACGGTTGAATTTTGAAAATTAATTATAATTAACATTTTGGAAATTGTTAATTTTTTAACGATTTGAATTTCTTCAAATAACTGAAATTTTAAACTTAGACGTTGAAAAATTTTAAAAATAATATCACGATTCTTGGTACTTAACCGATTTTTCAGTTCTAAATAATGTTCCAATTCGTTTTACTCTCAACGTTTCGTAGTAGAAATTTTTCATTCCCATTTGAAATTACTTTATTTTGAACGTTTTTATATAATAATTCAATTTTAGGAGTTTATAAATGAAAATTTTTCATTTTCAACGGTGAAAATGACGGACAATCTATTTGTTGATCAAATAAATTTGTCTGATCAATTTTAATGTTAAAATATAAATTTTTTCTGTAATAACAATTTAAAATTCCAGAATTTCAATTTGTCAAATTTCAATCGCTTCGAATTAAAAACTATTTGAGTTCATGAGTTCTCGGTCTTGAATAATTCAATTTTGATCGCTTTTAATTAAAAATAATACAATTTTAATTCCCTTGAATTATGAATAATCTAAATTGAAAAATTCTGATCTGAAACTGTTCAATTTTGAACGTTTTGGAATTGTTCTATTTTCGAAATTTTAATCTGAAATCATTCAGTTTTGAAATTGCTGAATTAAAAATAAAATTGTTTATTTTTAATATGAGAAAATTTGTTTTATAATATATGTCCATTTCTTACCACGAAAGTATTTAAAGTAAAGAACCTAAGCTTTCTTTCCAGACAAAAGAAAAAAGAACCCTTCGTACAAAAAAGTATAATTTGTTGCTGATCCATATTTTATAAGGTCAAATGTTTATTTGTTCAAAGAATACTGTTGATAATTGAAAAGCATATAAAAAATCTCATCGAACCTGAAAAATAAAAGAATGGTAATTGGTATTAACATTTATAATTCATCAAAATAGATGGTAGTAGAGAAATAAAGGGCTTCTAGTGTTAATTTTACATTATTAAAAATTCACTAAATTGCTGAATTGAAGGTTTTTTATTTTAACTTCTGATACTTTCAGTTTATAAGAGTTTTGATGCTTTGCATGCTTTGGTTTTGTAGTTCAGTATTCATTATTTAAAAGGAAATATTTTTCAGGTCTAAAAGTTTTTGTTTTTTGCTTATTGTAGTGCCCTGGATTAATGTTTGATAATCGGAAAAGGCCCAGTAAATTGTTTCTGTTTTAAGACGCAGCAATAATATTGTCTTTTATGCGAAAAGGTTGCTTTGGTTGGGATAGAATACTGAAAATGTTATTAAATTATTTATTTAAGTTCTTTAACATCAACTCTATAATCAGAATTCTCTATATCACATTTTGACTTTTGACAGTACAACTTAAATTTAATGATAATTAACACAATAGACTATCCAAAATTTTGGAACTTAAATTTATAATGAATAAAACTTGAATTTCTACTTTAACATCCAGTATCCAAAGAAATAGAAGGCAACCTTCAAATACTAACGTGGATGGATTTGTAGGTTGCCTTTTTTTCTTTCCTCTTCTTTTATTTTGATTTTTTGATTTGATTGGAGACATTTAAGAATGTGTTTACCAAATTTGATCGTTGGATTCTGAGTTTTTCTAATTTCTAAAAATTTCGTAGTTGAATAGACTATTTTCTGAAGCTTCAAAGTTATTGAAAATGAATGACAATTCATTTTATTAATACTCTGGTTGTGGCAACGTGTCACAGTGGTTGGAATTTCAAAAAAGCTGCACAAAAGTCGAAATTTCAAATTCGTTGGTTCGCGTTAATACTTCAGAATATCCTAGAGAGGGAGTCACTACGTTGTTCTATGAAGGGCCAGAGAGCTGGCGCACGTGTATTAACGAAAGAAAATACCACCGCGCGAACGGCGGCGCTAGTGTGCTGAAGCAAGTATGGCCGCTACCACGGACAAAGCGTCATTGAAAGTATAGGGAAAATCGCGATTTTTCCCAAATTACGCAAAAGAAGCTGGAAAATGTTTACGGTATCGCTGAAGGAGTTGTGCAGATACACTGCAGCAGCTCCTTCAACGTGAAATATTCGCGAAGGCCAAGAGGTTATAAATTCTGGCCTCTTAATCATGTGCGGGGTAATGGCTAAAACCTCCGCAAACATACAGTTGTAGGCTTTATGTTTGCAAACAAGTGGAATATCGTCAGATCCTCATGTTGTGACCAGAAATTTTTCAATTGAAACGTCCGCTTACTCCACAAACAATGACGTTTTCGTAAAAAAATGGATTGCTCCTGCAAAGCCGACTCGAGCCACTGTTGCAAACGCATCGTGGCTGTTTTACTGTTTTGTAACCAGTATGTGTTATATATATTTTCAAAATGAAAAAGATTTATTTTACTTCTTTTTTTAAATATGTTTGAATATTTCATACTTTCTTACTCTAATTTTGTAGAAATAATTTGCTTGACTTGGAAATGGTATCTTCTACTGATAGAAAGTGCGTGTGGAAACGCCACAAACATTACGTTGATTTTATCTGATACTTGTATATGTAACATTAAATGTTTCATTATCCTTATCATTGCAAGTGCAACACTACTTATTATAAGCATTGTATTAGTTCAAGAGTAATATTTACTGGTTAATGTATGATGTTAGTAAGTGAATCAGCCCCTCGAACAACTAACGTTCTACACTCCGGGACATCTAAAACCGCTTGCTTTCCTATACCCGGTCGGAAATTCCATGTTATTCACAACACGGTATCGATTGAAAATTCACAACACGGAATTGATTACAAATAAAAAGGGCAATTAACTAAATTATTCCTCATGACGACATTGACGTTAAATCCGTGATAGCGGCCATGTTGTGTAGTTCATAAAATGACCGCTAGTGTCGCATGCTAATTTAAAAGTCTCAATAGATTTCAGCAGCTGTCGAAAGTATGCTGTGTCACAGTAGTATATTTCACTTGCCACTGACCCTTCGAAAAACAGTGAATTGAAAATACGTGCAAATTTTTACTAGAGCACGAATCGTTGTGGGCAATATGGAGGGTGTTTCTGGAGGTAAGTCGAATATATTTGCTTAACTAACACCTGATTTTTCGGCAGTTGCATGTTTTTATTGTTTAAAGAAAAACCTCTTGCACTTTTCATTGATTTCAAATCACATTAATCGTAAATGATCAAAATAGTTGTGATCCCAAGAGATCCTGCACTACTAAAAATTAAAAAATGCGTACAGGAGTATTAAGTGTATATATTGAAAATAAAACCGGATGTTTTCGGATTCGGATTCTTGTACCCTTGTGTACGACTGGTTTACTATTGTAAAGGGCCTAAGTCTCACAATAGTGAGCGTTTTAGTGTCTCTTAGCGTTTCAAACTAGCGTTTTTCTAATTCAAATCTTTTTTCATAAATATGCACTTTTTTGAGGCCATTGATTATATTTTTATCTGTGATTTTTTAATTCATAATTTATTATTTTCCACAGGATGAGACACCAGTAAAATGACGTGCACGAAAAAGGACATTTTTTGAAGTTTGAAAGAAAAATTCCTCGAGATTCTAGAAACGCAAATCATCATTTTAGGGCAACATTTTTCCAAAAAGGCGCCAGATATTAAGATAGATGGAAATGAGAAAAGCGACGTTGAAAAGATATTGTGCAACATTGAATCGAGGTGGAAGGATTCACACCATAAAATTGATGTATTTTCGACTAAAAATGGAAAATGGTTGGCAACTACTGTAACATTAAAGACAAATACTTGGATAAGTCAACTTAGAGTTCATAAGAAAATGAAATTGAAAAATTAGTTGAAAACAGAATAATGAATGAAATATTCCGATGCATTATAAAATGAGGTTCTGATGGTAGTTCGGGGAGAAGCCAATACAAACAACAGTTCAGTGACGACGGAAGTGCAAATTCTAATATTTTGCTCACTTCGCTCGTTTCTTCACAAATTGTTGGCATAGATAATGAAAAAAAGAAAGAAATTGTTGTCTGGAAAAATCCCCGTCCTTCTTCAGCTCGCTCTTTTCGCCCGATTAAACTGCAATTCTTGCACAAAACTGTAAAGGGCACTCGTGATGAAGAGCGTTGTTTTTCCAGTCAAATCGACACTTTAATTCCATACGAATGCATTACAGATGGAATGAAAGTTGTGGTTTCATATGAATTGCAGTTCACGATAATAGATGGAAAAGTGGCGAATGCAGTGACAGAGACGGAATCAGCAATGCGTTGCCACTCGTGCAAAGCCACGTCGAAAGAGTTCAATAACACTGATAAAATCCAAAAACGAGAAATCGAAAAAAAAAATTGAAAATCGGCTTATCGACTTTGCATGTATGGATCCGGAGATTCGAGTGCCTATTGCACATCGGATATTAATTGGGCATCCACAAGTGGCTAGTGCGTAGTGACGAAGATAAAGATATCATTAAGTAGCGAAAATCATTGATTCAAAAAGCCTTTAAGAGCGAATTACACTTGAGCATTGACTGCTCAAAACCAGGGTTTGGCAGCAGTAATGATGGAAATACGGCTAGAAGATTCTTTGAAAATTCGGCAGTTTCCACCAGTATTCAGGGAATAGATTAAACTTTAATTAATAAATTTCAAACAATTATGCAAGTTCTGTCTTGTGGGTTCGATGTTAAAGTTGAAAAATTCCAAAATTTTTGTCTTGGAACCGCGCGATTGTTCATGAATTTGTATCCCTGGTATTGTATGCCAACTTCAGTTGATGAGAATTCAATTCATGGATTCCAAATCATTGAATGGGCAACACCTCCGATCGAACAGTTGTCTGAAGAGGCTCAAGAAGCGAGAAACAAAGACATAAAAAAGTATCGAGACAATTTTTCGCGAAAATACGCAAGAGATAAAACAATGGAGGATTTTTTCCAACGATTAATGATCACATCTGATCAATTTATGTCAAGTTGAGAAAATCATTCAAAAAAACAAGGTAGAAGCTTTGCACCCGATGCTATGGCGACGTTTTCGTTCTTTGACGGTTATATGACAGATGACGATGACGGGAGTGACTCATATGTATTAGAATAAGCTAAATAGTTTAAATAAGCTTTATAATAAGAATAAGCTTCAATAGTATGTCGAGATTGTATCGTTTGAAATGGAAAAATCATTCCAAATAAATGCCTTATATCGCAGTTATTTACTCTTCGTACTTTATTTTCAAAAAATCACCTTAAAACCCTCGAATTTCAACCCTACATACATTTGACGCGACATCAATACCAGACGCATTCGATATTGCCTTGAGATTCAAGAGATTAATGTAATATATCGGCCATTTTGTGTTAGCCATATTGAAGTTCAGATTTTTCACTGCAAATTCGTTTTTAGCGACCTGGAAAATATGAAGACCCCACTCCTGGTGATGATAACAACATTTTTAGACTTTTGTCCAGCTTTTTTGAAATTCGCATAGACACTGTCTATTATTTTTAAGAATATTTTGTCATTTTCATTTAGCTACGGTAGAAAGCGTTGATGAATTCCCAAAAGGTTATTCAATCCAGTCAGAAGAAAGAAAGTTTATTACAAATACTTGAAATTAGGTTTATGTATTCATTTTAATATACTCATAAAATTATTCAAAATGAAGTTGACTCATTTGCACATAAAAACGATGTCAACAAAGCTATAAATATAATATAAAGGTATTACTAAATTTTGTTCCATATACAAAAAAATTCTTGAATTATAAGTTTATTGCTTTAGTGACATCGTGTTTATGTACAGATGATCATGTAATATTAATATGACATTGAAAGTCAAACACAAAATTGTAATTCAACCTCCTCCCGAACTATAATTAGAAATCAAAACTGAAAATTGTTTCCAATTTTACCAATTTTGAGATTGTTCTCAAAAAGCCTGTGATTTTGAGGATTGAATTCTCATATCGACACTCGGTCGAAAGCCATGAATGCGCCCTTAATTTCTAAGGAAGCCCAGGTTTATTGAATTTGAAGTTTTCAAGTTACAGGTATGCGGTGCTAGCTTTATGCAAAGTCAGTGCTCAAGTCGTTTTTATGAAAAAAAGTGCAGAGCCCAGAATTTGGGCCCAACGGCCTTTAATAGCAATAAACAGGCCCTTCATTATAGCATAGTTCTGAATTCGATTCAATATAATGTCGGAGTTATGTTTAGAGACATGAATTTGTATAGGTTTCCAATAAAATGGAGTTTACAATAAAACTATTTGCCTCAAAAGAATGTATGCGAAGTAGAAAGTATATCTCAATCTCTTCCGGCGTTATTAAAAACTTATATTATACTTTTTGTTATTTTTACAATATGGATACATACTGATAAGGTTTCCACATTCGAGGTTCTAAATATAACTTTATTGAGATATTTGAAAAGAAATTTATCAATTAAGGAAAATGTGGGAAATGGCTTGAACTTAAAATCGTCAACTTTTTGTCAACCATCCATACAAGGTTTTCCCTTTTATATTTCGGATTGCTATATATATATTGTTTATCAATTCTAGAAAGGCTTCGCTCATAGCCAAAATAGCTGAATACTTGCATCTAATTGCATCTAATTGCTTTAGTGACTGTATGGCAGCCCTGAGATCAAGAAACATTTTTTACTACAGAACTCCGACGCAGAAAAAGGGGTACTACTGGAGAAGGGGTAGGGATGTGTTTCTACTCACCCTTGCCTCTTTTTTTAAATATGAGCACGAAAATAACGCAAAATGCCATTTTCAATGTTAAAATTTGTTTTGAAAAAATCCCAACCTCTACCGAGGTTGTGAGTTTGATCGTCTTTTTTAATGGCTGCTTCGGAGTTCTGTGTATGTTTCTGATAAAATTCAGTATGCAATGAAACTACATACCTCACACAACAAAACGATAATAAGAACTGTCAATCAATTCTAATAAAGAATCAATTAATACCTGTATATGATTTCTTATTTGACCTCACGAATTCATAAAGACCAAAATTGTTCTGGAAAAAAACTATTTTCAGTACGATTTCGGCTTTTTGTACCCAAATTTTGAAACGCGTAGCCACGGCCTTATTGTTAGAAGATGTCTTCTAACATTACTAAATATTTTCTTAGCATTACCTGTATATCAACATAATCATCAACTTAACGTTGACTAAATACTCTTTTCCTCTCCTACTTTGAATCAGTTAAAGTTTATTGAAAATCAAAAAACTGAATTATATAGCTATAAAATTAGTGAAAATTAGCTATTCTTAGTGGAGAATCACTAATGTGATGTTTCACCGAGTGCTTGATTACTCCTGCAATCTGGTGAAATCATTAGGGAAAATCATTATAAGAAAATCAGTGTAAGAAAAATAATGTTGAAAAATTGAAGGAATTGATGCAGAGAATAGAGAAACTACGAACGGATGAATTATTTATTTACTTGACACAGGATTTCAAATTCTTTCAAGGGATTTAACAGGATAACACAGATACCAATGGAGTTGAGAGATTTCAAATACGGCAATGAATTTCAACGAATATCAACGAATTTCCGAGAGAATTTCCACGGATTTTAAGCGATTTTGTGAGATTTCATGAAAATTTCACGAGACTTGAAATTATTCCAAATATTTCCAAACATATCAGGGGATTATAAGGAATTCCAAAGGATTTTCATGTTTTTTCATGGACTTTCACGGATTTTTTATCTTTCAAAGGGATTTTATGAGATTTCCAAACATTTCAACTAATTTAAAAGAATTTCATTGGTTTTCAAGGGATTTGAAAACATTTCCACGGATTTCAGTGAATTTCGTGAGATTTCGAAACATTTCGAGCAATTTGAGTGGATTTCAGAGACTTCCAAAAATTTCCGGGGATTTTTCAAGACTTCCTAAAGAATTTCGAGAGATTAAAAAAAATTCAAGGGATTTCCAAGAGTTTTGTAGGACTCCCAAAGATTTCAATTGTTTTCTAGACAACTTTGGCAAATAAATGAAATGAAAAGAAATTTTAAGGGATTTTTATATTAGCGATTCCAAAGATTTCAAGAGATTTTAAGGAATTTGAACAAATTTTTATAGAACTTAAGGGCTTACATGCAGGCAAGATTTTCAGAAAATCGATTTTTTTTCAATTTTATTTCCTAAAAGGTAATAATTTCTAAAATATAGTGTGGAAACTTTTACTCCGAAATTCACCAAATTGACGAAGCTACTGGTGAATGACCACAGCATGACGAACTGATCGCGGTGAAGGAACCGAGCTTTGAGTGACCTTCTGAGAGTTCGATAAGCAGGAAGCACATAATGTTTCTATTATATGTCCCTCGCGATTGTCCATAATCTTCTTTTTAGAAAAGGGCGTAGCTCTGTAATGATTATAAGAGACATGGGTTTCCCGGTTTCTCCTGCGAACGAGCACACGTACTCACCATAATCACGAAATTGCTTGTTAACTTTAAACGCGTTTTTCTCTAAACGTTGTTTTTTTAAAATCAGTGCCCACGATATTTCGAGAACGGCTAGATCGCTTTTGATGAAATCTAGACACAACATTCTTCAATATGTTTTCTAGTCTTCGACGAGCCACTTTTTTGAAAAAAAATTTTCCCAATTAAACTTTGGTAAAAAACAGTGAAAACAGGGATGAAAATCGACATTGAATTTCCAATGGCCGCCATTTTTTTCATTTTGGTTTTTTCCCATTCCCCTTCGTCAAAGACTTATTCATACATCTTTGAATAATAACACAGCTCCACAAAAAATAGTTGTCAACCCCAGAAGCCAGAATAGGCTTACCCTACGTTTTTGAGGTCGCTGAATCCGAATCTGGAGCCGGTTTGGCTCCATCACGTGACATTTCGTCCCTAGCTTCAAAAAATATGGAAAGTCGCTGATTTCAGTTGAAACATGATTCCCGCGTATGGAAAGTGGTCGTATTCTATGTTTTTAAGGTCGCCGAGTACAAATCCGGAGTCGTTGTGGTTTTATGATGTCACACATCGTCTTCAACCTCGAAAAAACGTAGCAAATCGGTAATTTTATGTAAGACATGCATTTTTTCAATGCAAAGTGGTCGTATCCTATGTTTTTGAGGTCGCTGAGTACAAATCCTGAGTTGGTTCGGTACCACGGTCCTAGCATGTAAACTCTGATACGTAATTTTGGAAAAACTTTGAATCTAACAGACCAGACTCCACTCGTCCAATTTCTCGCTTAGCGGAAATAGAAAGCTGATCGAAAATCAGTTGATGCCGTCCTCAGCATTATGCAGATAACAACCGTGCGAACTAGTATTTCGCACGTTCCCGCACTGCATAATTATATGTTTGATCCCACAGTGATATCAGATGATGCATGCATCTTTGTTATTTGGATAATACTGGAGGAGATTTGCTCTTAGTATGATCTTGTTGCTTGAATAAGTGACGAAACTCTGCTACTCCGACAGATTCTGTGAACGATGACATCTGCCCTAAAAGGGGACGTGTAAAATGATTCGTATCGCTATTTGTACTGCCTTGCAGGAGGGCATTAGGGTGTGAGGATAAGGTCAAAGTGTGTCCGACGACGAGTTAACTTTGTCCTCGTCAAAGCCGAAAAGCCCTCATACTTAGCCCTGGGAAGGTATGAGGGTTATCACCCCCAGGACGGCAGACTCACTTGCGATCGGACTAGGATCCCTTATGTGTGGGTCTATTATATACTCATGGCATTTATGAATCAAACCAAAAAATCCTCAACTCAACAATCTAAAGGTACTAGATCACAAGTTGATCTTGAAACCACCACCTCAGAACATCATTGTGAAAGAGACCCTGGTTCATCCTGTTACATATGCAATGAATTTCATCCACCAAAAACTCTTAGGACAATTTCTGAGCAGATCAAAACGATTTACGAAGATTGTTATTATCTCACAATTGCTCATCAGGATAAAGAATGGGTGCTACATAAAGTATGCGATTATTGTAGATCACAGTTGACTCGTTGGTATAAAAGTAAAAATACGAGAGATCTTAAATTAATAAGACCAACTTAATGGGCAGAACCCACTTGTGAAGAGGATTGCTATTTCTGCAAGGACGATGTAACTGGATTCAACAAAGAAATAAGAGAAGCATTGCTCACGTCGATGTTTCGCCAGTAATCAGACCCATCAAGATGTGCAATACAGATGAGCAAGGTATTAAAGGAATCGGATGTATTTATTCTCGGGAAAGTTTGAAGATCCAAGAGGACTGAATTGAACGATCTCATCAGAGATTGAGGACTATCCAAAGGAACAAGTGAATTCTTGGTTTCTATGCTCAGAAAAGAAAACTTGGTGGAAAAAAATGTGGGAGCAACTGACTGTAGGAATAGAGAAAGAGATTTCAGGGAATATTTCACAAAAGAAAAAGAGCCTTTATTACTTCACTATCACGATATAAATGGATTGATGGATGAATTGCAACCAGGAATTTCCAGAGCCATCAAATGGAGACTATTCATACATTCCTGTAATAGGAGTTTGAAAGTTGTTTTACTTCACAATACGAATGTTTTGCTCCCATACCGGTAGCACATTCAACTTCGTTGGAAGAGAATTACAAAAATATCAAGTTGGTACTGGATAAATTGAAATATTCAGAACACAATTGGCGGATCTGTGGGGATTTCAAAATATTGGGAATAATTCTAGGTCAGCAATCAGGTAACGTTGAACACCAATGTTTTCTATGCTTATGGGGTAGTAAAAATCGACCTAATCATTATAAAAAAATTGATTGGCCAGCCAGAATAACTTTTGATCCAGGATCAGAAAACATCATTAACCTCCCACTAGTGGATCCGGCGAGAATTTTATTGCACCTCTGCATGAAAATCTGTGTAGAGATCAGAATTTCGTCACAACTATGAACAAAGTGCAAAAAGCAGCTTGGCTGAGCCTCAAGAAAGTTGTTAAAAAAATCAGGGTATTAAGGAGATGCAACGTCGCTACCAAGAGAGGTGAGATATAAATATGATGGCAGACTTTTGTTGGACATTGGAAAGAGGATATACACAGAAAGGAGTTAAAAGGGAGCGGAATCCATTACATCGATCTCTCGAAGATAAAAGAGTGCGATACTCAAGAAGGGCGTGAATTAAAAGGAACTTGCTGTGAATTCGGACTCGGGAGCCTAGAAAACATAGCATACGATAACTTTGCATTGAAAAAATACATGTTTTACATAAAACTACCAATTCACCACGTTTTTTTTAAGTAAGAGACAAAATGTGACGTCATCAAACCACACCGACTCCGTATTCGTACTCGGCGACGTCGAAAACATAGGATATGACCACTTTACATTGAAAAAATGCATGTTTTACATAAAATTACCAATTTGCCACGTTTTTTTACGTTAAGGACGAAGTGTGACGTCATAAAACTACAACGACTCCGGATTCGTACTCAGCGACTTCGAAAACATAGAATATGACCACTTTTCCTAGACGGGAATCATGTTTCACCTGAAATCAGCGATTTTCCTTGTTTTTTGAGGTAAGGGACGAAATGTTACGTGATAGAGCTAAACCGCCTCCGGATTCGGATTCAGCGACCTGGAAACGTAGAGTAAGCCTATTCTGGTTTTTGGGACTGACAACTTTTTTTTTGTGGAGCCGTGTAATCAATCATGATATTTTGTTTCCCATGAACTGACAACTTTTAATCATGAGCACCACGAAACATGAAGAAAAAAACATACCACCCTTACCTTATTAATCACTTTAAATCACTTTAAACTTCTTGTGAGCCTCTCGCTTGCTTCATCCCATACTTCCCCCCCCCCCCTAACTCTCTGGTCCAGGCATTTAAATCTCCCCCATCAATACCAGCTCCTCATTCCCATCCTCCATCTATTTCTTTATTACTCTCGATCCCTATTCTCTTCATCTCCTCCTGTATTCATAAACAATGGACACCCCCTCCCTCCCTACCTTTACTCTTCTCACCATTACCCCCTCAACATTTTCTTCTATTTCGTCCGCTCTCTCATCTTCTATCAGTTCCCTTCTGATCCATGACACCTTGCCACCCATCCTTAAGCCCCTCTTGTGTTCTTTTCTTGCTTCTTGCATCGTCTGTACATACTCCTTTGCCAACGTTTCTTTTAAGCTCTCCAAGTCCTTCTTATCAGTCCACGTTTCACTCGTCATTACCACGTTCCATTATCCCACCACCTCCCAGAACCCTTTGTCCTTGTTTTTCAACCCCGATCACAATCATTTCAGCCACAATCACTCCTGTCTTTTTGTCTTTTTCCCTTCTTATCCCTACTTTCAGTCTCTCTTCTCTAACTAAAAAGCCGCCTCCTCTTTCTTTCTCTCAGTATCTTCCTCTACCCTCCTCACTTACTGTGTTCTCTATGTTCTGATCTCTTCTCTCCTTTCGCTCCGCATCAATGCTATTCATCCATAACCTGTCTTTCCGCATCCTGACATTGCCCCCGTTGCACCTCTCTATCTATGCTTTCCGCTTGATCATATACTTCCTCTTTCTGTCTCTCTATGTCGTGGCCTCTCCATTCCCACCACTTCTTCCTTTCAGTGCCTCTTTCTTATCCATTATTTCTTTCCTCTTCTCCTTGCTCCCTTCCTTTACTATGACCACACTCGTTTCTCCTCCTGTTTCCTCCCCTCCCCAACACCTTTACCGCTCTCACGCTCATCTGTGTCCTCATTTCGTTCATCAGCATCTCCACTTCTTCCTTTTCCGATTTACTTTCTACTTTCAGCCCTTAAGTCACCACATCTCGCTCCCTTTTCGCTTTCTCTTCTCCTTTCAGTTTTACCTTAAATTTTGTTTAGCCGTGCGCGCGTTTTTTCATTTTCTATCCGCATTTCCGTATTGGGCCCCTTCGCTATTCCTCCTACTCCCTCTTTCTCTTTATTTTCACTCCTACACTCTAATTTCCTGATACTGTCCTCAAGCAAGCTTATTTCAGTTATACCCTTTTTCTCATTCTCACTCTGTTTGCTCTCTATACTCTCAAGTTTCTCCAATACCTCCTCTTTCTCAGCCTCACAAAGAGCTTTCTATTTCTGCCAGTTCTCTCTCAATTTTCTAACTTCTTCCCTTACTTCTTCTCCTTGTGTCGTCACTCTGTTTAGAACTTCAAACGTGCCCTCTCTGAATCATTTGATGAGCCCCTCTAGACCTTCTGAACTACTACCCCCTGACCTTATCCTTCCGAGTGTTGTTTTGTGCCTAACTTACTTTGCGATTGTCTTCAAACCCTTTTTCATCTGTCTCCTCTCTCATCCCTTTGTTATCTTCTGATTTTTCCCCTTTGCTACTCGCTACTGCTTGACACCAATCATCGAAGAAATCCTTTGCGTTTGTACTGTTCGATCTCCCTGGCCTAGCATGAATCGGCGTCCTGTCTTGCCACCCTCGACTGCCTGTCGCCCTCTACCTGCCATTTCTGGAATTCTCACGATCAGCATGCCAATCTACTTTGGCTGCCGAATTAGCGGTCTCCCGCCTCACCTTCCCCCTTTCCCTTGTTTACGATTTCCATCGCCTATCATAATCTTATCCCTTAAATCCCTAACAATCCCTCGAACTTACTCTCTCACTGTGACTCACTAGACTCGACACACTGTCCCTTTTCCCTTACTCAACCCTTACATTTATTGATAAGTCTCCCCGCGTGAAAACACGTCACTTTGTTCGACCCTGTACCTAACCTCAAAAGCCCTTTCACCCATTCTTCAGAGGTTCCTACTCGAACTCACACTTTCCACAAACCCATTTACTCTCACTTATTCCTTCGCCCTTATCCACTTTACTCACCGTCTATTTTTCCTTCAACCTCCCTTATGCCCTTCATCAAAGCCCAAAAATCAGCAATGTGCATGTTCCCTATAAAATTCAGCATGCAATAAAAAAAAGTCAGTTTTGTATTTGACATATGTACCCTGTCTATTAGCTAGTCACCCTCTATGAGGGCAATGCGAAGTAATTTTGCATATATATTTCAGAGAGTTGTGTTAACTTGAGTTTATTTTTGACTGATAAAAATTAATTCTTCATGAGTTATACAACCGGAATTGCTGACTCTTCCCACTTTTTCCTCACGCATCACTATGTCAGGTCGATGGGCTGAGATTTAATGATTCGTCTGGAAAGTAACATCTCACTATAAGATGTAGACTTCATTTCCTAAAACGAGCACTGGAATGTATTTATAGAAAGGCATCCATTTTCTTGAGAGTCCTAGGTTTAAGGGCAAGTTGTTGATGTATAATACCTGCTACATTATTAAGTCTGTGCATGTACTCTGTCTCAGTCATTATGCGATAACCATCAATAATGTGCTGGATGGATTCGTTGATGTCTCCATACAATCGGCAGCTTTCAACCACGTCTTGATGGAACACGTGCTTGCGATAGTTTCTGGTGCTGGCAACCGTGTCCTGAATCGCTGAGACAAATCCTTCCGTTTTCGGAAACAGGACGCCTTTTTTCAGCGAAATATTGAATGCCTCTGTCCACTTTATGTTGATCTAACATTTTGGGGTGCTCGCCGTGGATAGCTTCTTGTCTTCATTGCGTTACGAATTTCTCTATGGCTTTTGCGCTTATATTCATGGCTTTTTCTGACGACAAGTTCGAGGGTGTGTAATTGAAACCTGCTTCACAGGTGGTGTTCTAAAGCGAAACATCTCGCTTGCTCTTAAAATAATCTTGCAACTGTATAAGGTGATATACACAGTTGATTGACATCTACAACGCCTCTGCCTGCTCTATGTCACAGTAGAACTACCTTTCCAATCGCCAAATTATTGTGGTGCATTTGGTGCTTAGTCATTTCAAGGCGAAGGTTATGTTTAGCCTCTCAAGGTCGGCGTTGAACTATTTGATGATTCCAAAAAAGTACGTGCGGACAGGGATGGCATAGGCGTTAATAGATCTGATTTTGTCAGCCGAGTTGCGAGAACTCTTTTGAACTAATCTGATCGTGAGTCTTGTAGTGAAAGCAGTTAAAGGCTTCTCCTAGCTATCGTATTATAAATATCCTTAGACTCCACAATACCCAATTATTTATATGACTCATCTTAAGTCATTGCCTTAATGTGATTCTCGTTCTCGTCCACTAATTCTAAAGTCCCTAATTTTCCTCTGATTGCGCACGCTGCTCTGCATTTATCTAGACCAAACTCAATGTGGATGTCATTAGAAAATTGATTTGTGACATGGATCACTTGCTGCAGTGTCTGGTTTGAAGTAGCGTATAACTTTATGTCACACATGTTCATAAAATGTGACAGGTAATGACCATCCTCTTTATCATATAGTTTGAACACATGAGACATGCTATTTAGTGTTTGGCTGAATGGATACTTCGCTAAGCAGGACCATAATGCACTAAAGGTTTCTGCTTGAAAGATAACCGTCGTAATGCGAATTTATCAAGTTATCCTTGGTTGCCCATGATCAAAATACTTGATTCTGAACCCCTAAAGCATCGTTGCATGACCTATGCAGGCGATCATACGTGAACAGATATTGTAAACCTTCAAAACTTCAACTAAATAGTCATGTGGTACTGAAGGAAATGCTTGTTTGTAGTCAATTGAAGCCATGTGCAAGCCATGTACGTCATGGCCACAGCTCCAATTGTGACTAGATCTTTATTGCCCCGCGAGTTTCTGCAACATCCTTTTTGATCTTCTGTTAGGAAGTTATTCCCGTCGCAGTGAGAGAAAACATTATCCGCAATTACAACTGTAAGGCACTTGTGAATCGTGCAAAGCTTTGTTTTTTAGATGCCCTATTAGTGCACGTTGATTCCTCGTGAGGAACATCTTTGACAGAGAATGCCTTTGAGTTGGTTCTATATCTTTAAAATCTAGTAAAGCTTGACCAAAATTGCTTTCAATGTGCTACCGTTTTTCTGGTATTTCGCTGTTTCCATCAAAGGGACGTTAATGTCCGAATGTGATTTTGGTGGATCCGGTACTTAATCTACGTTATTCTTTGCACGGACGCTTTCAGCTTTAATTAGCTCTTCATTATGCACATCTCCCAGAGGGAGCTCACCAATAGGAGGTTGTTGTTTCACCTCCTTTTCGATGGTAGCTATTTCAACACATAGAAGCAGTTTGTTAGCAGATATCAAGCGTTTCTGATCTGCTAGATTCTGTTCCTTAATTCTTGTGACTAGATACATGTCCTTGAGTAAGAAGAGACGATGATGTTCTCTCCTAACACAATGCCCACTTTCCTCTGCCAAACAATGAAGGAGCATTACATATATGTTTATAAGAAGAGTCCATTTTAATCGCCTTTTTGGTTGCTGAATTGCTTCTGCCTTTGATTGAATCAGGCCATAGGCCTCTGGAGGATGTGGTAGTACTGGATCACCTTGAAGTTGCGCAGGAACGTCAATGGCACGATGATGTTGCATTGCTTTACTGGTCGCCGCTTGATCTTGTGGGGAAGCTTTCTCTGGCTGATGTTTATTATCGATGTTTTTCCCTGCCGAATCAACACCTCGCTTACGCTCCATTGCTCGGTTTTCAGAGATGAGTAGATTATTTTTAATGTTCTAAACCTTTGCGATAAGATCTCTCACTACAACTCTTTTTATACAAGGATATTTTTAGCGAACTTCATCCTAAAATTGTATTTCATTCAGCGTTCAGTTTCGAACTTCGCGATTACGTAGTAGAGATGCATCAATTCTTGTATCATTGTTGCATTTAAGTTTATGCTCTCCCATGGTATTCCTGTTGAGGTGGTTGGCTCCAGATTGCTTTCGCTAGCCAAAGCATCCTCAGCAGGCACAATTAATGATCCTTGGGAATCGACCATCGTTTCGATATATTTTGTAAATTCTCCATTTTTCCAAAAATGTTTTCGAATAATCTTGAAAATGGCACAAGATAAGAAACTTATAATGGTGGATATACTTTTGTGGATTTCAGAGAGTGAAACAAGGAAGAAATCGTTTTTCTTCACTTAAGAGATGCGTTTTTTGGGTTTGGAATGAGCAATGTGTATAAGGTTGGCGTTCGAAATTCAATTAATCTTTTAATTTTTACAATCGCCCGAGTGGAAATTCACGACTGGCTCAGCACTGGCCCAGTGCAGATTATCCAAGTCCCAGTAGGCATGGATTATAAACGTTAAAGCGTCTTTGTCAATAATGATGATTGTTTTTGAGTTTGTATTAATTTTCTTCGGCGAACATTTGACAAGGCAAGAAGAATAAGGGCGAAACCAACGTTCTGTTTTTTATAAATAGAAATGCAAACGCCAAAAGAGATTGGGAAACATGTCTTACTACACATACATTTCGTATAGGTATATCGTTTTATTGTGTACTAGATTTTGTTGGAAAAATGCACGGAACTCTTCTTTCCAGCAACGCCTATTTTTTCAGCATGACCATGAAAATGTCCGCAAATGCCATTCTCAATGCTAAAACACTTGTTTTTTTAAAAATCCCAGTCTACGTCGCAGTAGTGAGTTTGACCATTTTTTTTAATCACTGCTTCGGAGCTCTGTGCATGTTTCCGATAAAATTTACTATGCAATAAAAGTATATACCTCACACCAAAAAGACGTTGAAAAATAATGAATTTATTCTTCTGAAAAATTAATTTTTAAAATACTCACATATGAATTTTTATTTGACCTCACGAATTCAAACGAACAGAATTGTTCTGGAAAATAAAATTTTTCGGTGAGAATAGCTCCGAATTACAACTTTGGCTATTTATACCGAAATGTCGGAACGCATAGCCGTGGCCTCAATGTTGAAAGAAGTCTTCTAACATTACTAAATATTTACTGAACATCAACTGAACATTAACATTTACATTAACTTAACATTCACCGAATATTTTTTTTTACTCTCTCACTCTGAATCAATTCAATTTTGATGAAAATTGAAAAAATGAATTCTATAAGTAAAAAAATCTGTAATAAATAACTAATTTTCAGTAAAAAATCACTTATGTTCATTGCGATTGAGCTATAAAAAGTTATATCCAGCCAATTGATTTTTGTTTAATTGTGAAAAATACATAAATATTTATTTCACATTACTTTCTTAGCAAATTGTTGTATTTTTCTGATTATAATTTTATGGATGCTTAACCATCCTAACTTGATCGAAATTTCCATTAAATTATAACACGCGTACGTGGCGCCATCTATTTTTTTATATAGTGGTCCCTAAGCTGCCACACCAAACTATACAAAAAAATATTTATCTCAATCTGTTGAAAATGATACCCCTGAAAATGTTTTTTGTCTCTCCTGTAAAATTAGGTGGAATGGGGTGAGGTGATTTTAGTTTTCCATAGCTCAATTAACTAACTTAATTAGTAAGAAATGTTTGATTCACTTCATTGAACACAAGATATTCTACTAACATTGCAGTAAATTTGTCTACTGAATGAAAGTGTTCCAATTAAATATTTTAGTATTCTTTAGAGATTTTGCTATATTTTTTCGATATCTGTCATCACATCAGTTTACATTTATTTTTGGAAATATTTTATTTTGAAATACTCTGCTCTCTTCACATCTATCCCCTTTGTCAACAGTTTTTCAAGTAATAAACCAACTTCCTAATATCTTTTCATGCGGAAAAATGATGCACGTGTATTTAATGCACGTTTCTCTTGCTTTATGCTGTTTTTGTTAGTTTCGTGTTGAGTATGTATACCAGCTCTATTGGCTAGAAACTCTTCATGAGGAAAATATGACATAATTTGGCGATAAAATGTATTCTTGATGGGCTATATAACCGACTTTGCTGATGCATAGGGGGAAAAGAGTTGGTATATGAGCCGCGACCGAAGCAGAAGAGGTTCACTCTATTATCGCTTAAAAATGAATCTCTCAATTATCGCCTTCTTCGCTGCCATGTGTTTGGCTCTTCTCATCGAAGCTGTTAACGCTGACTGTGGCGATCCTTGTCATTCGCACACTGATTGTCACTTTTGCACCCATAAAAATTGCATTCCTTATCCTGGTGGTGAGTCAAGGACTTATTAATAATTACATTTTTGCTATATTCTTTGAATTTTGAACTGAACTTTTTTTTACTGTGGTCCTTTGCGGCATTTCAGCTCTACTTTATATCTTCATCAGATAAGGAGTACAGATCAACAGGAACCTGAAGTATCAAACACATGATAAGTTGGATTTTTTAAGAGGAAATTTTTTCGAAACCTCTTTCATAAAACGCAAAACAAGTTCTAACAAGTTTACTGTAGGTGAATTCAAACTTAAATCTCCTCTATTCATGAGATTGGTTAAAGCACCTAGGTGCTTTAACTAATTTAGCGATCGCAGTACACCAGTTAAAATTACAGAATTTGTACTTAGTTAATCGGTAGACGTTAATTATGCGTTCGATACTTCAGGTTCCTGTAGGTCTGTACTTTTCTAATGAACAGTAACATCAGAATCAAAATGCCATAAAAGACAACAATAAAACAAAATTGAATATTATTAGCTACTCCCATGGCGTAATTTTCTCAATCAATTCTTTGGCAAAATACAGATTGTTTTAATAGAATAACGTTCGAAAAAATGAAATGAAATTATCACTATTCAAGCATAGTTTAAAATAATACTTTAAAATAATGGTACTGAGTAATGTAACATATTTCTGTTTCCAGGCACAGAAACTTATTGCTTGGTTTGACAGGCGCGATGCAGAGAGAAGAATCCTATTTTCTTCAAGATCTTTACATCGTAGGAAACCTACGAATTCGCGTTTCAATGTACTTAATGTTTAACCACAGAGTAGCCCTTCAACTTCAATGTTGTGATAATTAAATAATTTTAAAACCTTGGAAAAATCGTTGTCATTTTATAACGCCCCGCAGGATAGCGAACATACGTTGTTTTCAACGAAGTCGCACCACGTATTGTATCGAAATATACAAAGATATTTGTACAAATCATAAAGTTTATCATGAAAGGAGGTGATTCGGGTTTCAATCGTGTGTAAAACTACGAATCTTGTCGACGTTTCGTAAACATTGCAGTTCACTTCTTCAAGGCTAACCTGAAACTGCAGCTTCAGATTATGTTGTTCTTATATATACTCTCTACGATGCCTGTGATTGGCCAGAGCGCCCACCGTGGGGACTAGTCGAACTTGATTGGCCAATCAAGTCTTTTTCAAAAAACCGGGAGGACGGAAAGCCAAATCGGATTGATATTATATCCATTGTCCCTATTGATGTTATTAGGGTGTTTTAAGATTTCGATTGCTTCTCTATGTTTTCTTGGAAAA
>JAUMHM010012768.1:0-17436 GCA_032362435.1 Melikaiella ostensackeni
GATTTGGTGCGTTATAGTTTGCCAAATGCGGACAACTGTCGCGCCAGATAGGACGAGAGCTTCCTCATTACCGGAAATACTTCGGATTTACACTGTACGTATCCCTCGTCGATATTTTTGCTTAGTTACAGTCTTTAGTTCAACCGCCCCTGCACCCTCTTCCGTTTTGGCGACACAGCAGAAAGCGAGTCGAGCAGAATATCACTAACCACAGAGCAGCACCGAGCAAGCAGTCAATCAGCGCCGACCTGTAAGGACTCACCCAAAGCGGGCGAGACGACGCGCCCGGCAACCGTCAAGCCACGGTAGGAGCACGAGGACTCCCTCGGGACTCCAAAGCCACCGGCATTTCCTGTTTCGCTTATTGATTATGGTTGTAGAAAAATCAGGGCGCAATAATACTTTTTTGTCTCGCTAAAATGCGGCCCACGTGTTGAGATTTCGCCAGCTATCGTCGATGTTATCCGAGGATTCCTCGATGCCATCCTGGCCTCGTGTCGGGCAGTAATTCTTGCGTTCTCGCTAAAGTTATCTCGCGTAGTAGCTCCCGATAAAGTTCGAAATTCCAAACATTGTTTTCTCTTCTTTTATAACGACCTTTCAGCCTAAGAATATGTCATGACTAGTATTCTTACATTATCTGAACCCTTGAAGTATCGGCTGAATGACTCAAAACAGGTTAGTTTTAGTTGCTTTGGGAGAAGCGTGTAATTTCATTCTCCCTATTAATTTGTCTCCGGAACTTTTAACCTCATTTGTTAAATACTTTGTTCTCGAATTGGCGTTCAATCCAAAAACTAAGTCAAGCTACCCTTTCTTTTTGCTACCTCATTGACATGTCAGTGGTGATCATGCGCTATCGCTCATTGGATTTCGCAACCGGATCCCTTCCCCTTTGTGAAATGTAAATCTTCCCCAACATGGCCCTGCCTGCCTGTCACCGCCTTTTCAAATTCCATCAGTTTACCTCCCCTGGTAATTTCATTAAATAAATTGTACACGACATTTTCTTTTACCTGTTGAGTTTTATCTACGAGTAAGATGGTATTTTCAAAACCTTGAATTTTTCCAGCAGGTGAACAACTCCCCTGTACCAAATCTTCGTTGAAGAGCTGAAGCTAGCCCGCTCCAAAAGTCTTGCCCACGCCCAGTTTGCTGAGATCTGGGTGTCTGGTTGGCGCATGCGCGCTTGACCCTCAACAACAATTTAAAGTCTTTCGTTTTTGAGTTTTGAGAGGTAAAATAAAGGGCGTGGTTAAGTGAAAATAAGATTCGATAGAAATATATCGTTACAACTTTTACTAGACAAAAAATCCGCAAAGTGCTTTGCAGATATTATTCCACATTATTCCAATTGGCTTAATTTTCGTAACTTTAAACATTCAGTTCTTATTACAAATAATTTCTAATTATAATTTTAATTATGACATTCACACGCAACTTACTCTTACGATTTCACTGATACCAAAATCTCATTTTTCGTAAAAATGTCGCTTAGCTATGTTTTTCCGTTGTAGGGCGCAGGCACAGAGGTGTGCACTACAATGAAGGTACCACAGGGACTCAAATGTAACTGCCCTCAACTGCTTAATCAAAAATATTTTTTCGTTCCAGTTTCAACTTCTTGAAGGATCATACTTAATTTCTACTCGTTAAACTTTTGAGATTAATTTTAAAATGAACATCTAGACGAGCTTAAACTCTTTTAAATTCCTGTGCCCCATGCAGAAAATGACCTACTTTAAATTGGGCGCTGACAAGGGCCTCGCTAGAGATTCTAGCTTCAGAAAAAGAAATTAATATAATGGGGCAGTAAAAAGGCAACGATATAAGACTAATCTCTCATTAATTATAAAACTTATGTTGGTATTCCGGCTTGACAGAAATGCGATGACACCGTGTCATTGTTGATAATATAATGGGATATTGAAGAGTTTTCCATGGCGAAATCTCAGATCGAGCAAAATTATGGAAATCCTGACTTTTGCCATACTTGATTATTTATACAAATTTAACAAGGCATTTATTTATAGATTGAAATATGAACTTATTTATATTTGCCAAGCACAGATACTTTTTTTCAAATTTGAACAACTTTTCATAAAAATTAAGACATTTAACTTTGTTTTATTATCCTTTTTTTTCCTAGATATAAAAAATTGTTGTTTTAAGAATACTACTACCTTCTAAAAACGCCTAAGTTTGAGTAACATTTTCTATGAGAAGTAAGAAAAAAATTGCAGACAATGTGACAAAGGATGGTTTGCATTCAAATCTCCCCAATTGTAACTGAAGTCATCAAGTCTCCGTGGCGTAGCGGTCAGAGTGTTGAGTTTGTGTTCCGCTCTTCCCAAGTGTCTTGCATTCAAACCCTGAACCTGGTACCGAAGGAATGGAATTTTCATTCGATGTGGTGTATGTCTTAGATAAAGCGAGGTAGAATACGTTAATTTAAATAATTTTTTAACGTTAAGCGGTAAAGCTCACACTTTTCGAAAATCGTTTTTTGCAGTTTCAAGTACTTCAGGTTAAGAGCCGTCGATAAATGTCAGAAATATGTAAACAAAAAATTTTCATTTTGAGAAAAAACATGGTTACATTTAAGGTAGTTGTGGAGAAATGAGTATGACAACTGGATGAAGCCCATTTTGTTGTTTCTCTCTCTTACTACATATGTTTTTTATTTCAAATAAAAAAGGAAATTTATTAACTTAAGGCTCTATCGGCCTTAAGGAATACATTATCATCATAATATTCACACTCGACTTCCTGCATACATTTCTGTACTTTTCTAAGAAATTATATAATTAAAAAAATTTATTGTTTCCAGATATTCAAAAAGGGAAAAATACTTTTAAAAAATCATAAATTCAATTTTTCACCTGAAAAACGTAAAAAACTATTTTAAAAAATTTTTATGAAAAATTTGGCCTTAAAAAGATCTACAAATTTTCCATTGACCTTTTTTGACCACTTCCATTTAATTTCTCAAACAGTATTTTTCATGATTGAAAAGAAAACTACTTACTCTATAAGGAATTCGTCAATGGAAAATTTTTAGATTTTTTTAAGGCAAATAATTTTTTGTTGTGATTTTTTTTTTATATCTTACGTTTCTTGGCAAGAAAATTAAATTCATGATTTTTTAACAGTATTTTTCACTATTAAAATGAAAAATACTTTCAAAAAATACTATTCTGTTCATTAGCATTTTTTTCGTATCTTGCATAGTTTGGCCAGAAAATGGAATTTTTTAATTTTTAAAAAGCGTTTTTTTATAGATGAAACCAGAACCGTTAATCAAAAATGGCTGGTTAGCAAACTTGTCCTTTCCTTTTATGCCTTCAACAAGTGTACTAAAGCGCAATCCAATCCAACAATTATTTTGAAACTTTTTGCGGGCAAATTAGTTTTTGATTTTTTTACAGTATTTTTTACGATAAAAACGAAAACTACTTACCCTAACAAAAAGTGGTCAATGGAAAATTTGTAAATCTTTTCAAGACCAATAATTTTCTTTTGTAATATTTTTTTCATATCTCACGTTTCTTGGACGGGAAATTAAATTTATGATTCTTCAACAGTGTTTTTCACGATTAAAACGAAAACCACTCATCCTATCAAAAGTTGTGAATGGGGAAGTTATAGATCTTTTCAAGGCCAACAATGCTATTCATCAACATTTTTCTCGTATCTAGCATAGTTTGGCCGCGAAATTGAATTTTTTAACTTTCAAAGAGCGTTTTTCATGGATAAGACCAAAACCGTTGGTAAAAATGGCTAGTTAACGAACTTGTCTTTTCTTTTTAGGCCTTAAACAAGTGTGCCAAAGCGCAATCCAATCCGATGATTCTTTCGAAAGTTATCGTGCCCACAGACGACAGACGCTGACAGACGACAGACAGACCGACACCGGCGTAAAAACGATTTTTTCTCACATAGACATAGGGGGTCTCAAAATGTGTAAATTTGATGAAAATTGGGAGAGTGATTTGTCGCATTAAACCAATACCTTCTCATATGATGAGAATGTAAACAAGCAGGTCGCTTGGCCGGTCAGGAAGGAGTTGGTCTGGAAAGTCTCCAAGAGAGTCGCCGGGAACGCCAAAATTAGTTAATTATTTAATAATATGATTTTATGTTTAACGTGATTGAGCCTCCGGATAGTATGGCCACACATAAAATATTCCGCCTGAGAGTGGGGTGGCCTTTGGTCGCTTGGGTTTAAGTGACGTTCAGGTGTCCCCCCACTTTCAGGTGAAAATTTTTATACGTTATACTTTCTGGCGGCTCAATTATTCAATTTTCATTAGATACTATTGAACATTTAATATCGTAATTTTGAATACTTATTTGAAACTTCTGCACACTGTTCCGCGTCTCGCGATGCTTAGCGAGCTCCCGGCTTTATCGCTGTTACATGCTTTTGCTTTAATTACTTTACTTTTGAATGAAGAAGAGTACTAATTTACTTAAGGTTCTATCGACCTTAAGGAACATATTCTCATCAGGATACTCGCGCTCCGCGCTTAGTTCTGCTCACCGTATAATATATACAAATAAATAGTTAAAAGGACGATTAAAAAATTATTTTGATTATTTACGATTGTTCATATAAAAAAATGTTTAACAGCGATTTGATTTGACCTAAAAGAAGCACAAATTCTTCTCTCTTGAATTTTTTTTTATCTCGCGTCGTTTGGCTCAAAAATTAAAATTAAAATATGCCAATACTATTTTCCACACCTAAAAAACAAACTATGCCTTCTACCAAAAAATGTTTCGGGAAAAGTTCACAGGTCTTCGTAAAAGAAAAAATTTTGATATCTTAACTTTTTTTCGTATCTAGCGTTATTTGGCTCAAAATTTGAATTTTTAATTTTTTAGGAAAATTCAAAAATTTGCTATGACAATCCTGTAGGACTTTCAAAAAGCAACGTTGATCTTCTCTAGACGTTTTTTCATATCGTGCTTTGTTTGGCTCAAGATTCTCATTTTTGTTCGTTTTTTTGAATTTCGTAAATGCTATAACCCTGATAATTTTCTTCTTATTAAAAAAATTCGTTGAGATAAATTGTTCGAATTTCTGAGTACTACAAATAGCCGTGAATATAATTTTTAAATCTTGAGAAAAATGGCCTCAAAAATTTTGAAAATGCTCCAACTTTTCGAATATTTATCCAAAATGGCGGCCTAACGAATTTGTCCTCCAGTTTTCGTCACTAGAAGAGTGTATCGAAGGTCAGTCCAATAGATTCATTCTTTTGAAAGTCATCGTGCTCACACATACATACATACTTACATGCATACATACATGCATACAAACATAAAGCCATACATACAGCCACGTTCGTAAAAACCTGTTTTCAGGATTCAGAGGACCTTAAAACGTGGTCATTTGACAAAAACGGGGGGGAAGTCAAATTTTACACAAATCTAATACCTTCTCTAATGAGAATGTAAAAATGAAAACTGTTTATTTCTGTCAGAAAAGACATTTAGAGGAAGTGGGTCTACAATGGCCAGTTTAGAATAGAAAAGAATATTACTCCTAACTATTAAATATTAATTTACAATTAATTGTGTTACAGGCAATACTTTTATGTATTATAAATATTGCAAACATTAAAATTCACAAAGAAAACAGGTAAATAAGTATAAAGTGTCGAAAAAAACGGCCAGGTTTTTAGCCGTTTTAGCTACACGTGTGACTAAAATGGCCAACTAAATTAAAAAATTTGAATTTGTCTTATTTTCCATTCAATTATGTTACTATAATGTCGTTAAATGATTCCCGATCAAATTTTGTGTATGAAAATATATTCTATCAGAAATGTTTTAATGATATAAAATAGGCTTCAAATGGTAAGATTATAAGAATGCTTGGACAGATGGTTTACTTACACATTCAGACACAAAAACTGTTATTCTTTGGCTTATAAATAAAAAAGGCGCTTTGAGTGACTTCATCTCACGAGAAATAATAGAAAAAACTTAATATTATAATTCTTACGAAATTGACGTCTATAACTTTAAACTTATCATCTACTACATATATGAATAAATAATAAAATAATAAATTTAATAATAAATATTAGTATATTGAATATTTAGATTTATAATGGATATCAAGATTTATCAATTCACACGGAGAAAAATGGAGAAATAATTTTTATGAAGAGTCGTATTGTATTACATTTTGGAGTATTATGGTACTAGTAACTATTGCTCGAGTACAGGTACCCTTTCTAAACGGTTAGGTTGCGGTTACTAGATCAGATTATTCCTGTATCTATAAATAAATGTTTGATGAACTAATGATATGGAATGTGATATAGATATTAGTTTGATTCGTTTCAATAAAGTACTTTTTGTTAAAGGGACCTCATGTGGTAAATCCTAGTTTAAACGTATTACTGTTTATAGTTGAGATAAGAATCGGAATAAGATGCTTCCTGTAATGTTAAATATTCGTCGTGTTAAAAGACGCTGCTAATAGAAAATAACGTTGAGTCTTCGAACCATCTGACACTCTGTCTCAGATCTGCTATCATGAGCTCTCGTACGTATGACGCAAGCGCAGTAGCGCAGAGCCGGCATTTCGCGCCAATTCGTGACTCAGCTCGACTCGCCCTGATTTGCACTGTCTTTTTGTATTATTCGTGTGATTGGAGTATGTTTTTTTTTGTACGCGGATGTTTTAAAGATGGAAACCTATCTCTTCAGGGCTATTTTTTCAACTCTGGAAAATCTTATCGAAATTTATAAACATTTTTCATTTGTTTATGTAAAACATAACAGATTTTACAATTAGATTAAAGGCTTTCTAATAAAAAACACAAAGATTCTGAAGGTAATAAATGTGAAAGTAATAAATGCTTTGAAATGTCGAGCTTAAAATTTTGAACAGAAATCACGAATTGATTTATTATTTCCGTGATTACGTTCTGTATTGACCGTGAATGGTTATTATTATGTATGAAATTATTACATAAAACTTTAATATGAACAAATTCCCCTGTGAACAGCAGTTTTTCAAATTTCAATTTTCGAGAATACAAATATTTTTTGAAAACCACATTTTAAGGGTTGAAATTTAAAACATTTCCTAATATAAATAGCTAATAATATAATATACAGATATTTCACTCAAGTTTCATGAGATCATATTTTCTTTTATAATGTATCAATTTTACAATTTGGTAATTAAAAATTTCTTAATCCACCTACTCATAAAATGTTCATCAAGCGAAAAAATTGAAAATATATTTCTCGCAGTTAGTCCTGGCTTTTCAGCGAAACAGTTTGGCTGAGATTTTGTCGTCAAGATCCAAGCGGTTCGATAGTTCAGTCAGTTAGTGCGTGCGCTAGTAGATACATACGGTTTAGGTTGTAGGGTGTTTAGGTAGGGTTTGATTCCCCAGCGGGTGCGATTTTTCGCAGCGTTTGAGTGTGCGATTATATGTGTAAGTGACAATCCGTGTAATTGAGTAATTAAACATAAATTAAGTGCAGTTATAATGATATAAAACAATTTTTTCTGTTGCAAATTTATCGTTACATTACATCATCTGTTTCGAGCTTCTGTAACAGAACGCCTACCGAGATTCTACAACGAATGCATGAATCCCTGATTGATTTTCTTACTTTCGTTAGAACCCGATCTTTCATTCAGTACCTGATTCACCAACCTTTCGTCGCTCGAGCCTACCGCCGAAAGTAAACGCGAGCTTACAAAGAGTGTCAGACTGCCCGACCTTCCGTTGCTCTAACATGAACCGTTGAGTCTGAACCGCCCAATACAATCTCTATAAGATGGCACAACGTGAAAATTAATTCCTTGGTTTATCTTACACTGAGTAGTCGATTTCTAACACTGATCACCAGGCTTTTAAATTCGATTTCTCTCCGTGCAGTTTCCTATCGACGCCGTGTGACGGCATGCAAGAGCTTGCTTTAGGCGGCTGCTGCCCGGCCGTTCATTCACACAACCCATTGCCTTTTTTGGACAGTGGCAATACTTGTATATTTCGCATAATGTACTTACCTAACGCTTCACTCTAGGTCTTTGTACTTCCCCAATATTTTTGCACAGACCTTTTAAAATTAAAAGTCAAACCTCTGACAACTGTAATTAGGTAACTGCGAATTCCTTTCTCATCACATTTTTCGTGCTTCGTACTCGATCAAAGTATGTCCAAAACGCAACATTTTTTATATTATGTTGAACTCTATTGTACTAAATGTATGTTATATTAATTTCTGTACCTCAGTCTGAGACTTCTGCTTTAGGTCAAAAATTCAGTCATCAAACATTTTATTGTATCTTGTGTTGTTTTTTTATAAATTTGAATTTTTATTTTTAATGGCATTCTCACGATTAAAACAAAAACCACGCGTCTCATTAAAAAATGTTCAATTAGATATTCGTATGATCTTTTTTGGCTGAACAATTTTTGTGTGCTCATCTTTAGACCTTTTTTGCTTGAATAATTTTGTTATTGAGCATTTTATTGTATCCTTTGTTGTTTTCCCAAAAATTAAATTTGTTTATTTTTAGTGTTATTTTTTACGATCAAAATGAATAGTATGCGTCTTATCAGAAAATAGTCATCATAAAATTTGGAGACCTTCTTCAGGTGAATAGTTTTGTGTTGGAACATTTTCTTGTATCTAGTGCAGTTTTTTTCAAAAGTTCAGTTTTTCAATTTTCAATTTTATTTTTCACGATTAAAACAAAAGTGCCGCGTTCTATAAAAAAATGGTCGATAGCAAATTTGTAGATCATTTTTGGTCAATAATTCTTGTTCATTCATTTTTCTTGGTATCTTGCATAGCTTGACCGCAAAATAGAATTTTTGATTTTTTAATATTTTTTTCAGTGGGTGAAACCAGAAAAATTGGTAGAAAAAGGCTGGTTAACGACCTCGACCTTTTTTTGGTCCCTTAAAACTTATGCCAAAGCGCAATCCAATCCGATTAGTCTTTCAAAAGTTATCCAGTACACAGACGACAACGGCGACAACGACAGACATACAGATACCATCGTAAAACCTGTTTTTTTTTATTCAGGGGGTCTCGAAACGTGGAGATTTCATGAAATCCGTGAAATTCGATTTTCACATAAAATCAATACCTTCTCATTATGATGAGAAAGTAAGAATGTACTTTTAAATCATTGAGAATGACAACAAGGTAAAGCCCATTTTGTATTTCCACCCTCTTACCCAGAGGTGATGGTGTAGATTAAATTTATGTTTTCTGTTTCGGGTGACGTTTTTATATTGAAAGATTATTCTCAAACACTTTTGAAGTTTTTCATAGATTTAAAACATGAAAAAATGCGCTTCCAAATAATGGAGAAAGACAAGTAGGTAAAGCCCATTTCATTTTTCCTCCCCTCTACTCTGGAAATTTGTTCGAAAATATTTCCAAATCTTGAAAGTATAGCCCATAAGAACCACTTGCTTCTATAATTTTCGCGAAATTTTTTATTTCAAGTCCTATCACAGAAAACTTTTTCTTCCTCCTGTACAATTTCAATTTTGGGCATTACCTTGTTGTCGTTCTCAGTGCCTCGAATATTTGTAGAATATTTAATAGCAAAATAATCAAACATTCATTATCATAATCCAGAATGGTTTTTCTTTTGATGGGACATTGACCAGTTTTCCCTACATAGGGCACAGATCTGGACAAGCGTTACACCCTTGTCGGACTCTAGCTAATTCTCCTGGTCAGGGCCAAACTAGGAGAGGGGTAAACTGTCGAGAACCCCGCCAGGACCACATCAAAATTTCTGCACAAGTGGTCACCCTCACCCTGTTTGAATAGGTATATTTACTACAAAGGATCAACAAGATTCTCGATCATTTTCCGCTTTTGCGACTTTTGATCTCTATTGCTTGATAAAATGTGATGCCATACTATGAACAAGATAATACAGATTCTCAATATTCTAGGACAGAGCTTGCAATATTTTTTCCAGCATTGATATATAAAAAAGAAGCAGTTGTTTGTCTCGTCGTTGGCAGACTCGTTTTTTCAAAGGTATGTATACAAATACATAACTGTGGTAAGGTGAGTTAAGTCCCGGATCGAGAAAAAGGCGAATCCCGCGTGTCGTTGGACTGTAAAAAGAAGCACATCCCCGTGTCTCGGATCGTGGATGCAAATATGGCATAGTGTAGAATAGGTACCTGGAGGTACCTTCGGACGGAGAACCTCGCCTCGGAAGAGCGCATGAATCGCGCCGTTGCGTTGGATAGGTGGGTTGACCGCACCCTGTTCCTCAAGCATCCACCGAGGCGCACGTACGTATGGGCATGCATACATTTCTACGTATGTGTACACACACACACACACACACACGCGCGCGCGCGCGCGCGCGCACGCACACACTGGCGAACGCACGCGACGCGCGCGCTCGAGCCAAGAGATCGAGATGCGAGGTGAACGCCCCCCGCAATATCTTAAATCCGGACGAAGGTGTGAGTGTGTTCGCGTGCTCGCATAGGTGAGCACATGTGTGACTGCTACGCGTATCCTATCTCGGCTCCACTCTCAGTCACGTATGCGCTCGACTCGCCACTCTTGTGTCTAGGTGGTAGACCGGGCCTGTCCAGTTTTTCCGTGGGAACAATGCTCCATGGGATATAATAACAATGGTCTCAGGCGTGGGAGATAGTTCCATCTTTAATTACCTTTTTTCCCCTTTTCGCAATTTTTTAGCTTTCTTCACTTTCTTCGCTTTTTTGCTCACTTCTTCTCTCTTTTTCGCTTTTCTTACTTTCTTTTTATCTGAGAATTTAATTGTTTTCGCAGCGCGTGATTCAAAGTCCTGCGTAGGAGAAGAGATTTCCGACTTTCCAAGATCACCCTGGATTAAGAAAGAAAAGAAACTTCAGACTTAAACTTGCAAATCAGAAAGCCTGCTGGATTCGTTTTCGTGCCATAAATTCTGTTTTTTTTTCATACGTATAATAAATCAACAACTTCCAGCAATTATAGCGAGTGTCGTACAGACTGTGGAGAGCTGTACTCCAAGTTTTTGAACTATGCTTGCCACTCGAATGAAGTGCAGAGATTTTTAGTACGTGTATATGATTTCTTCAGCAATTTGTGTTTAACTATTTTCATAGAAGGAGTTGAGCATTCTTGAAATCTGGCGTACACCTCCCATAAAATCCCGTGAAATCCCTAGAAATCTTTGAAATAATCACTTTACATTTGCGTCCATTTCTTTTGAAATTCTCTGAAATTCGTTGGACTCCCTTAAAAACCCCTGAAATCCGTTGATATCCTTTGAAATCCCGTAGAATCCCTTGAAATCTGAGAGATCATGTGGAATTTCTTGTATTCTTTTAAAATAGCTACCCTAAAACCTTTAAAATCCTTTGAAATCATAGGAAATTCTTTAAAAGATCTTGAAATTTGTTTAAGTCTCTTTAAATATTTTTAATCTTTGGAAATCCTATGAAATCCTTTCAATCTTGTGAAAGTACAAGAAATTTCTTGAAATATTTTGAGATTCCTTAAAATCATTGGAATCCTCAGAAGTATATTAAATCCATAGAAATCCTTTGAAATCCTTAAATAGTCCTAGAATTTAAATGAGTTTCATTCATTCCATAGTAATCTCCAGGAATTCACTGGAATCCCTTTGAATACCTTGAAATCTTTGTAAATCTTTGAAATACTTTGATATCCTTAGAACTCCTTTGTAATCCCTTTAAAGCCCCTAGAAATCTCTTGATATATCGTAAAAACCTATGAAATCTAATGAAACTCCGTGCAAGCCCTCAAAAATAACTTTTAAAATGTCTTGAGATCTTTGAAATTTCAAGAAATCCTACGAATTTCTCTGAAATCCTTTGAAATTTCATAAATTTGTTTAATTCCTCCAAATTTTTTAAGATAGGTTCCTTAAAACATTAAAAATCGTTTTAAATCCTTGGTACTATTTTGAAATCCTACAAAATTAATAGAATTGCCTTGAAATATTTTTAAAATCCTTGAAGTCTCTAAACTCCCTGAAAAATCCTAGATGTATCTAGAAGTCCCTTTAAATACCTTGAAATCTTTCAAATTCTCTAAAATCCTGCGTAATCCTCTAAAACCCTGTGGAATCCCTTGAAATCTTTCAAAGTACCCTACAACTTAAAATTCTATTGAATCCTATGAAATCCTGAGAAATTTTCTCGATTACTTGGCGTGATGATTTTTGAGGTTTGAGTCATATTCATAAGCATTCGATTTACAAAACACCAATTCAAATGTACAAAATCGTGTATTATGTATTACAGTTATTAGGGGTGTGCATAAGGACTTCCGGTCAGGTCGGTCTCAAGCCCATGGACTCAGATCGAAAGCTCTCGAGTCCGAAATGTCACGAAATGCCTAAAATTCAAAAATTTAGTTTAAACACAATATTTGAGAATTTGTGAACTGAAAAGAATCGGTTACGATTATTTTTCATATTTCGAGTCGGATCGCGCCAGTTTCATTTCGACTCGATTCGTAGGGCTTGGTCTTTTAAGAATGTTGCACATCTCTAACAATTATCGAATTTTCATTAACAAAATGAATAGTCGCAATTCTTTTATATAACAAACAAATTTCTAAGTAAAATCACCAAAGATTTTTGACATATCTTGAAAAACTGACAGGGTGTCTAAAATGATAGGAGATAAGAAATATCGACTAATAAAACAAGACTTTTTTTCTTATCGCCTTGGAGCTCTGGTCTGGCCCAAGTCTGGCGTTGATCAGCTTTCCAAGACATACATACATAGTATAGAAATAATACTACGATAAGGCTAAAATTAGGTCCCTATAAATTCTAAAAATTAGCCACAAGGCAGGCAATGGGCTTAAGTTCAGCCCCTTAATAGACTAATTTTCAGCCCCTAGTCAGGATATAGGCTTGAATTAAGACTGAGTGTGAACTGAAAATTGATTGCCAAAATTTCTTAAATATAGCCTAAATTAGAACCAATTTTCAGACTAAGGGTATGCAATAACAAGAGAGAAAAGGTTTGTTTATTAATTCAATAATGCAAAAGAAATCTGTTTATTTGAAATGAATATATGTAATTATTATAAACCAAGCTTCTATTTTCATAGCTATTAGCTTTATTTGTATCTAACGAATAAGTTTATTTTAGTCCAAATTGCTTAAATATAAACTCGTATTAACAATCAAGTTTTCCCTACAGTGCTTTTGTATTCAATTTAGTATGA
This sequence comes from Melikaiella ostensackeni, assembly GCA_032362435.1. NCBI lineage: Eukaryota > Metazoa > Arthropoda > Insecta > Hymenoptera > Cynipidae > Melikaiella > Melikaiella ostensackeni. The sequence continues at coordinate 13,243 of JAUMHM010012768.1, forward strand.
TTAAAACAAAGTTCCTTTCCAATTGTAAGTTTTTCAATGGTATTTACCACATTTTGTATAAATACAAATTTGTCGTACGTTTAAAATTAACAACTCATCTATAATCAAGCCATTGGTTCTTTAAGAAATTCTTTTCTTTAATAAATGTTCTACAAAACAATAAGACATACTAAACCTAATACTACAGACTAAAATATAAAATATTGACTATTTTGAGATTTTCTATTCCATTTCTTGAAAGTTTGAAGTTCTATCGTTATAATAACTCTTCTCGTAACGCGCTATTAATGTTTTAAATAGCGATATTGCCTAACGAATATAAAAAGCGAGTAGTGCATAAAAAAAATGAAAATTCAGAATAAATATTATGCGAAACAGATTATAATACTGTGTCTTCAATATTATATTAACACGAAACGCAAACATGGTTTCTGTCATCTTGCAACATCGTTGCAAGAGTAATATTCTTATTTCGCATTTCAAAAAGTATTTTAAAAAATCACCATTTTCACAAATTAAAGGACAAATGCAATAAATACGTGCAGGTCGAATCTACACATTGTGCTTAGTAGTACAATTGTCAGCGACTCTTTTGGGCTTAAAGTAATCAGAAACACGTAGTAATATTTTTGTAGTCATCTGATAATTTGTCAGAGAATATAGATGGGTAAGTTATGGTAGGAAGTAAGCCATCATAACTGGTAATAAGTTTACTCAATTGTCCTTAATTTCTGATTTGTTTAATTCTATTTCGAATTCAAATTTTAATTTTATCTAAAATAGAAGAAAAGCAGATTTGCTCATATCATTAAATATTGAGTGTCATAAAAAAACACCTTTTTTTGAATTCTAAAGGAATGAAAAAATAAAGAAGATTCTATACTTACAAGTTCCGGAATGTTAAGAGCTGGATAATCTATCAGATGTTCCTTTTCTGATTTTTGTCATATTGCTGCTTATTTTTCACGCATTTCCTCATCTCGGAAATTAGTACTGTTTGCAATGTTAAAAAATACATATGTGATATAACGCATAAAAAAATGGATGTATTTTCATAATAATCATTAACTACGTTTCATTTGAATTAAATTTTTCTTAAAACATTTTAAAATACTCATAAATAATAAATCCAAAAAAAAGATTGTCTTAATTATTATACAAAATGATTCTTTCAAGATTAGTCATAAGGGAAAATATGTTCAAAGAATCAGAAAATATATATTTCTCAATTTTTCAAATTCTGAACATTATTTAAAACCATGTCATACTAGTCTCAAAATAATTTTCCGAACATTTTTATTCGTGCAGCTCATGCACACAAGAAATGAGATATCGAATTGGAAATTTGGAAATCTGGGTAAGTAAATAGAAGGCACTAGTAAGGTTTATCTGGTATAAACAATTTTCCTTATTAAGTGATTGGTGAATTTATGAAAAATCAGCATTAAATAAATATTTCTTCAATATATTAGAAAATGTAAATTATTCAGAAAATATGAAAAAAGGTCAAATTAAATAAACATTTTTACTCAAGTCAAACATTTTGAATATACCGTGAAAATGATCAAGCTTATGCTTATGCTTATGCTTTTTATGCAAAATATTTTAAAACAATTTTTTTACTTATTTTTTATCCATATTTTTTTTAATTTTATGAAAGAACTTTCTTTTATTGACATTTTAAAATAAAACTATTGTATTATAAATGCAAGTAATCTATTGAATTTATTATTTAGAAGTCTAGAGTATATTTCATAACTTGTTTAAAGCCTTTTTTTATTGACTCCATTCGTTTTCTAAAGTATGCTTTGATGTGATATACTTTATGAGCGTAAACGTCAAGGAATTAATAAATAAGAAAATCGCTCACACCAAATAACAACTGGGTATTCAAGAACGGATAATTTATATTCATATAATATTTTTAAAATATATATTATCTATAATTTTTTTATAATGAGATGAAACATGACCTCCATCTGTCACAAATCCTTTCATTTTTTATTCCAGCATATTTTGTCGAAGATGAATTTTTAAGCTTGCTGGATTTAACCTAAAATTCTTTAAAATTAACTATGAACTCTTTGGCATTCTTTAGAATTACGTTGACGTATAAAATATGCCGGAAGAGAAAATTAAAATTCGCCATATTTTGCCGGAAGGCGAGGGGCTATTCACTAAAAAATCATGTGAATGCCGGCTTCAGAAATCGCAAGAAAATATTTTGGAGAATCCTGCATTTTCAGAGCAGTCATTCGGGAATCTTGGCAGTTAAAGGAAATCTCTAAAAATCTCGTTCGTACATGAAGCTGCATTGATTCGATTCGGGTTAAGTCGGTTAAGGCACATTTGAATCAGTCATGCGCAAAGGCCTTACATTTACTGTCAAAGGAGTTTGAAAGTTCTTTTTTTTCTCGTTCTCCAAAACATATTTTTATTAACTAATATTATTATAATTTTCGAATTTATCGAATTAAATTTAGAACGAATCATTTATAAGTGGTAACTATAGTGATAGACAATACGTTCCGGAGACAGCTTTACGGCATTACTGCATTCAAGCGAAGTCCGAAGTGAACTCTTCGGAGCATTCAGAGCCCCAGAATTTTCCTAAATCTATGTTTTCATGAAGTTGACGGTCGGAAATTTGTAAAAAGTCTGCTTGGGGCTGTTCATGTCTAAGGGTGATCCTTCCATATATTTTGAATGTAAATAAGCATAAAGTAGTGTCCTGATAAGTTTCAACGAGAAGAAAATAAGGTGTCAATGTTTAAATTAATCTTATTTTGTCTTAGTGTTTTTCCAATAGTAGAATATTTTGAAATTTTTCTTACACGGTAAGCAAAGCTTACGGAAAAAGCGATCGTTTTCAAGCTGACATAGCTGTTGAGAAAGGAGAGATTTGCAGCAGCATTTTAATACACATCAAACGCTGATGTCTGTTACCTGGGGGCTTCGAGCGCGGTAGGATAGAGGATAGACGTCATTACTATTTTTAATCATTACTAGCTCGCTCCAGCTTCTTAAAGGCAGTGCTAGTAATAAGTAAGCAAGCAATTAAACGAATACACTGAATGAAGGATACCGCATTGGTGCATACATTTCACTTCTTGGGTATCGAACGACATTTTCAGTCGATTCGCCAAGAGCGTCCCTGCAGTTGGATGCGCGTGGGCAACCGGAAGCTACCCCTCCTACATTCAAATATCCTTCTCCGGGGAGACCTATCATTGGCAGTTCGCTATGGATAAAAGAACTGAGGAAATCCCTCCAAGTTTCCTCAAATCAGGATATATATGTATGTATGATTTTTCCAGCGGAAAGTTCGCCACAACGTATGGAAGAATGTCATGTCGAATCATGTCCAGATCTGGCTTTGTCTAGAATATCTAAATAGTCTAATCTAGAAGTTCTAGTCTAGCTCAAATCGGGTGCTAATAAGATTTCCATAATATATGAATTTCTAACAGTAAGTGACAATAAGAAATTTCTTAATCAAAATGACAGTATCAAAACAAGTATTGTTTTGCTGATGACCTTGACAGTTTGGTTTGGCCCAAATTCGGTGTTGCTCTGCGTGCTGCTCAGCTTCGAATGATTTTGTTTTCTACAATATCATACTAAAGTGTGATGCCAATTGAAACGAATGTCATGATACGACATAAAGTCAAAGAGTTTGGCTTAATTGCGTATTATAGTATTAGAGATAACGTAGTATATTTAATATTTCTTGTAGTGTATATTAAAATTTATGTGATCTGCTTTTATATGTTGTGATCCAATTCTGGTGGCTGGACAAACCTACACTGTTAGAAATGTTTGCATACGGGGGCTAATGAAACTTAATATACTTTGCATATAAAATTCAAATTTTCATTACATGAATATGAATTCTGAAATGGCACATATCAAAATTAATGTACAGGTATGTGACACTCCGATACTTATATATTAAATTTCAATACTTCGTATATTTATACGATGACGTTGGGCACCGCAAACGCAGATCGCTTGATTTACGCGGTTTGATATAGGCAGCATCGCTTATCAGCGTGTCCGGCGTATTTGTTGCTGAGGGCTGAGGTGTTGATGGACAAAAGTGCAGAAAAAGCGTCAATACCCTACCGAAAGAAAATGTCAGAATATTCTCAGAGAAAATGTCAGGCCTGTTTCAGGCTATCCGCTGACTAGATT